>SJYT01066904.1:100941-122783 GCA_006410635.1 Cephalophus harveyi | reverse complement strand
GTCCCATCACTTCATGGCAAACAGATGGGGAAACAGTGGAAACTGTGTCAGACTTTATTTTTCTGGGCTCCAAAATCACTGCAGTTGATGATTGCCACCATGAAACTAAAAGACACTAACGCCTGGAAAATCCCATGGGCAGAGAAGCCTGGTAGGCTGCAGTCCATGGGGTCGCTAAGAGTCAGACATGACTGAGTGACTTCACTTTCTCTTTTCACTTTCATGCATTGGAGAAGGAAATGGCAACCCACTCCAGATTCTTGCCTGGAGAATCCCAGGGACGGGGGAGCCTGGTGGGCTGCCGTCTTTGGGGTCGCACAGAGTCAGACACGACTGAAGTGACTTAGCAGCAGCAACTCCTTAGAAGGAAAGTTATGACCAACATCTAGACAGCATATTCAAAAGCAGAGACATTACTTTGCCAACGAAGGTCCGTCTAGTCAACACTAAGGTTTTCCAGTAGTCATATATGGATGTGAGAGTTGGACTATAAAGAAAGCTGAGCCGTGAAGAATTGATGCTTTTGAACTGTGATGTTGGAGAAGACTCTTGAGAGTCCCTTGGACTGCAAGGAGATCCAACCAGTCCATCCTAGAGGAAGTCAGTCCTAAATATTCATTGGAAGGGCTGATGCTGAAGCTAAAGCTCCAATACTTTGACCCCTTGATGGGAAGATCTGACTCATTTGAAAAAGACCCTGATGCTGGGAAAGATCAGGTGCGGGAGAAGGGGACGACAGAGGATGAGATGGTTGGATGGCATCACTGACTCAATGGACATGAGTTTGGGTAAACTCCGGGAGTTGGTGATGGACTGGGAGTCCAGGCGTGCTGTATTGCATGGAGTCTCAAAGAGTCAGACAAGACTGAGCAACTGAACTGAACTCGTATACATAATTTTTCCTGAGGACAGTCATCAATTGTTTTCTTGTTCAATTTCCTATTCTCAATGCCTTGTGGACAAAGTTGGTCCTACACAGGGCTTTGAACAAATGAATAAATGAATGAAGGAAAAAAGACATATACTATCTGTAATATCTCTGGGATATAAGTAACTACTAATACTTATGCTAAATATTCTTTCTGTTACAAAACAAGTACAAATATTTGGTAGCAGTGAAGATCAGAAGTGTGGTCACCTTTAGGAGCCCTGACTAGGAAGAGGCACATAGGAAGCCCAGATGAACAGAAAATTTTCTGTCTTGATCTGGATATTAGTTTCATGGGCTTTGGCAAATGTACAAATTCATTGAGCTGTACACTTAGGATCTACACAGTTTACTGCATAAGTTAATTTAAAAAATAATTTTAATTCTTTTTACCTCACTCTAACGCAAAGGATATACTTTACCTTATATTAGTTCAAGAAAGTCTGAGTTCTGTTTTCAAATGTAGTCTTATAATTCTATTTAAGACTGCAACAGTTTGATAAATTTGCCCTAAACTTCCAAACACAGGTAGGGTGGGCCAGTGCAGCCTTTTCTTTCTACCTCTGGAACCCAGAGAAACTTTAAATCAGCTAGGAGCCTAGGGTTGATCTTGACTAAGCATCCTTTGGGCATCAGTTCTCTCCCAGGCCTGCCCAAAAGATGAAGTCCACTCTATCTTGATTTTAACCCTATAAGCACCAACCAGCCCATACTTCCACAGCCTNCTTTCTACCTCTGGAACCCAGAGAAACTTTAAATCAGCTAGGAGCCTAGGGTTGATCTTGACTAAGCATCCTTTGGGCATCAGTTCTCTCCCAGGCCTGCCCAAAAGATGAAGTCCACTCTATCTTGATTTTAACCCTATAAGCACCAACCAGCCCATACTTCCACAGCCTCTTCTCAAATGGGTCTCAGCAAAGGCAAGGACACTTCACCCCAAGCTGAACCCACCTCCAGAAGTAACGGAAGATCCCCTCTGACCAATAATGGAATTCCCCAGTTCTCAAACTGACTTCTGCAAGGGGACTTCCAGTGAAGTAAGTGGAATGAGTTCTTGTATAATTAAGCCATCATTCCAGCATATTATCATTTAAGATCACTTCAAGAAATTATGCTTCAAAGGGAATGGAACTAATTTTCCTCTTGTAAACTGATTTAAATTTATATACATGATTATAGAATTCTCAAATTACCTTTATTTATAATGACTTTTGCTTTAAATATAACTAATAAAAATTTTTGTAAATATGTTTTTTATTCATTCTGGGGTCATGCTTGAGACCAATTTTAACATTTCTAAGTTAACTTTATTCTGTTATAGAATAACAGGGTTTTTTTTTAATGTATTTTATCTGATGTACTTCAGCCTTGCAGTGCTTAAAATCCTATCTGTGTCTTCAGCCTTTTGGAGGGTTAAATAGGCTATGCAAATTAAGTGCAAATCGCTTTTGCGTACTGGTCTTTTGCATTTTCTGGCCTTGTTGCCTCTTGCAGTTATTCAATCTGGAATAATTATCAGAACCTAGTTTAAACTTGTAGTTGTCTTTGAGGAATATTTATTATTGTTATAAATGATGTACAGACTATTGGTGCACTATTTATGGAGTCAGGAGCATGCTGCTCTCTGAAGAGTTTATCTTTTAAAGGGCACGTACAATTTTTAGACTTGCATTTCAGCCTTGCAAATACACATATAGTTGCATAGAGTTAACATAGATCATTCGTCTAGAGCTTCTTTTGGTTCAAGAAACCATGAAGGTAAATCCTGTACAACATATATAGGCTTGTGTATTTAAATCAACTTTAGTGGGGAAAAAAGCTCAACTGCTTGATAATTCAAGACAAGGAAATTTTGTGACTTGAATTTAACAATATTTGCAACAAAGTAATGTACCCTAGGAAAAGTGAGTCAACTTTAGCTTTTCTTCATCACTGCTGCTGCTGCTGCTGCTGCTAAGTCACTTCAGTCGTGTCCGACTCTGTGGGACCCCATAGACGGCAGCCCACCAGGCTCCTCTAGTTTAAACTTGTAGTTGTCTTTGAGGAATATTTATTATTGTTATAAATGATGTACAGACTATTGGTGCACTATTTATGGAGTCAGGAGCATGCTGCTCTCTGAAGAGTTTATCTTTTAAAGGGCACGTACAATTTTTAGACTTGCATTTCAGCCTTGCAAATACACATATAGTTGCATAGAGTTAACATAGATCATTCGTCTAGAGCTTCTTTTGGTTCAAGAAACCATGAAGGTAAATCCTGTACAACATATATAGGCTTGTGTATTTAAATCAACTTTAGTGGGGAAAAAAGCTCAACTGCTTGATAATTCAAGACAAGGAAATTTTGTGACTTGAATTTAACAATATTTGCAACAAAGTAATGTACCCTAGGAAAAGTGAGTCAACTTTAGCTTTTCTTCATCACTGCTGCTGCTGCTGCTGCTGCTAAGTCACTTCAGTCGTGTCCGACTCTGTGGGACCCCATAGACGGCAGCCCACCAGGCTCCACCGTCCCTGGGATTCTCCAGGCAAGAACCCTGGAGTGGGTTGCCATTTCCTTCTCCAATGCATGAAAGTGAAAATTGAGAGTGAAGCCGCTCAGTCGTGTCCAACTCTTAGCTACATGTATTAAAAATGTTAAACATTTTTCAGAAGTTTTAAAGTCTAATTTGAAGCCATGTTAATGAGGATTCTTAATTTTAACTTTTGAAAGTCAAGGCATAACAGAATATTGTAAATTCTCTGTAGAAATACAGATACACATACAGTCATAACATAGGATCAGTATTGGACAATATAGGTATATAAGAAATTACTCTAGAATTTAATAGCATTTCTTCCTTAATAACAATTTTCTCTCTTTCTCTGTTTATTCCCTTTGGTTTTCAACCCTCCACTGTTCAAACATGTAGCCCAGTTCTGAGTTCATAAAGCCAGGGAAAAACAAGACTGGAAAACAGAAATGGCCAGAGAATCTCTAGCTTTTGTGTTTTCAGCTGCTTGAATCCTTTAAGGAGCTCCTGCCAGATGTTTGGGATACAAGCATCACTTAAAGAGGGATCCCATCTGAGGGAAAAACATCAAGGTTATGTGAAAAACGACTCCCTCTCCTGTATATGAGTCCTATGAGGAAAGCCTAAATCTCACAGGTATTTCAACAGAGTGGGTTTAATTTCCAAGTTGACCCTCCAGGTGCCAAAGGGCTAAGAGACCAAGAGGAAGTCTCTGTTGTGATGCTCCAGAAATAAGAACAGCAGGGAACAGGGACCTCTAGGCTGCTTGAGGGGCTCAGGCCTTGGAGTATGGGCAGTGCCCAGCTACTTTTGTCTATTCAGAAGGGCCCAAGGGGCAGATTGTGGGTGGATGGACACACACTGAGGCCCAGGTCTCAGCCAGCTGCCGCTGGTGGGACAAATCACTAGTCCAGGGCAACACTGGCAGGGCCAGTCCTACACAGGGAAGAAGCCACTTGTCTTTCCTTCTCCCTGCCTTCGCCTCTGCTGCTGCCAGCTGGCAGGATGAGCAGAAAAGCAGCTGGCAAAGAAGTCTGGGAAATAAAGTTTCCAGAATCGTAGGCCCAACATCACAGAGCAGGTTGTAAACAGGGTGAATTTGGAGTTGAGTGACAGATATATAACCAGCATACTCTTGTACCTGAAGAAAAAAAGGTACTACTGGATTTAAAAGAGAAGAGATTGAGAGTTGATAAAAACTAGAGTTTGATGGGTCCTGGGATGTATGGATGTGAGAGTTGGACTATAAAGAAAGCCGAGTGCCGAAGAATTGATGCTTTTGAACTGCTGTGTTGGAGGAGACTCTTGAGAGTCCCTTGGACTGCAAGGAGATCAAACCAGTCCATCCTAAAGGAAATCAGTTCTGAATATTCATTGGAAGGACTGATGCTAAAGCTGAAACTCCAATATTTTGGCCACCTGATGTGAAGAGATGACTCATTTGAAAAGACCCCGATGCTGGGAAAGATTGAAGGCAGGAGGAAAAGGAGATGACAGAGAATTAGATGGTTGGATGTCATCACCCACTCAATGGACATGAGTATGAGTAAACTCCAGGAGTTGGTGATGGACAGGGAAGCCTAGTGTGCTGCACTCCATGGGGTTGCAAAGAGTCGGACCCAACTGAGCAAATGAACTGAACTGGGATTCTGTTTCCAAGGCAGAAGCAGAGAAACTGAAGAGGAAGAATGATAACAGGGACAAGAAATTTCTTAGCAGAGACATACGCAGATGATTACTTGATGATCAAGGGCCCTCTCCCACGCCTAATGAAACATCATCGCCAACCCCTGTGGATTTAGATATACCCTCAGAGAGAGGAAGTGTTCATAAGCTGATCAAAATAAAATTTTGCTTCCCCAACAGTGTAGGACTTTATGCAGAAATTCATCTGAGTCTTAGAAAAATGAAGACAGTTAATATTTAAGTATGTCTGAATTTGTGGACTAATAGCTATACTCTGTATAATACATTTTCAATTGTGTGAAAACTGCAGACATGGCAAAAAAAATTGGACAAATTGACACCAGTCATTTTTGCAAAGCTGGCTTAAAACTCTACATTCAAAAAACTGAGACCACCTTTGGCCACCTCATGAGAAGAGTTGACTCATTGGAAAAGACTCTGATGCTGGGAGGGATTGGGGGCAGGAGGAGAAGGGGACAACCGAGGATGAGATGGCTGGATGGCATCACTGACTCGATGGATGTGAGTCTGAGTGAACTCCGAGAGATGGTGATGAACAGGGAGGCCTGGCGTGCTGCGATTCATGGGGTCGCAAAGAGTCGGACACGACTGAGCGACTGAACTGAACTGAACTGAACTGATGGCACCAAGTCCCATCACTTCACAGCAAATAGATAGGGAAACAATGGAAACAGTGACAGACTTTTTCTTGGGGCTCCAAAATCACTGCAAACAGTGACTGCAGCCATGAAATTAAAGGATGCTTACTCCTTGAAAGAAAAGCTATGACAAACCTAAACAACATATGAAAAAACAGAGATATTTATTTTGCTGACAAAGATCCGTCTAGCCAAAGCTATGGTTTTTCCAGCAGTCATGTATGCATGTGAGAGTTTGACCATGAATAAAGCTGAGCGCCAAAAAATTGATGCTTTTTAACTGTAGTGTTGGAGAAGACTCTTGAGAGTCTCTTGGACTGCACAGAGATCAAACCAGTCAATCCTAAAGGAAATCAGTGTTGAATATTCGTTGGAAGTATTGATGCTGAAGCTGTAATACTTTGGCCACCCGATACAAAGAACTGACTCATTGGAAAAGACCCTGATGCTGGAGAAAATTGCAGGCAGGAGGAGAAGAGAAAGACAGAGGATGAGATATGGTTGGATGGCATCACCGACTCGATGGACATGAGTTTGAACAAGCTCTGGGAGTTGGTGATGGACAGGGAGGCCAGGCGTGCTGCAGTCCATGGGGTCACAAAGAGTTGGACACAACTGAGCTACTGAACCGAATGGAACTGAGTTTTGCAATTATTGTTTCAGTTATTATTTCTCGAGTCTAACATTACAACTGGTGTTTTTTCTTCTTTGTATCTCATTATTTTCTATGTATCTCATAATTTTCTACAATAAATATGTATTATTTTTCCAATACAAATTATTTCTTAAAAGCTTGTTGATGTAAATGTTCTATTGTGACTTACTATTATATCATGCCTCAACTACATTTCTGAATTGCCCTGATAAAAATCTGAATTTCCCTTTTTATTCTCATACTTTGTCTTAGGAATATTAGAAACTAGCAGATTCTGTGAATTCCATTCCTTGATGTGCCCTCCTAAACCCTGTGTACCTTCTGAATAAAAAGAGGAGTGTAGTCTTCATTTTCTATTTAATTTTCACAAAAGAGTATAAATTCCAATCATTTTCTAGTTTGAAATTTTTATAAACCCTTTCTATTGTCCATTTGCACCAGAGTTTGGCTCTATTACAATAGCATATGGTTGATCTTAAAAATATGGCATAAACGATTTGCCAAAAATTTTAGAGAACAGTTCCGAAAGTTCAGAGTTCTGTTTTTGTTAATAAAATGCGGGCAATGGAACAAGATCTGGGAGATAAATATGATTTTTTAAAAAAAGAAATAAAAGAAAGGTCAGACACTTTATTTTCCCAGAATCCCTTTTTACATAATATCTAGAGCATGAAAAACTCTTCCATTAAAAAGAAAAGAGAGAAAGACATTTTGGAGAGGCTTGACTCTCCAGACAAACAATGACCCCTGGGGATTTAAAATTTACATCTGCCTTGAGGCATTGTCTTGAAATGTGTTGTAAATTCCTGGTGTTATTAGAAGTACAGGAGATTTTACCAGGAGCAAGATTCCCAAAGAAAGAAAAGACACCTGTTTAGAGATGCATTCCAGTTAACATCTGTAAACAAGCCAACACCTGAAAGTGAATTTTAGGAGGAAAAAAAAAAAAACAGGTAAAGAAGAATGAATGCAAATCTGTGATCATCATTAGAATCAGATATCAATATCGTCAATTCCAGGAAAAATTTCTCTCTCTCAGCTGGCGTGCTTGTTGGATGGCACTATCCTAACCTCTCTGGGGTCAGGTTTGGCCAAGAAAATGTGTACTGGCCAAGGAAATGACAATGAAACAGGTCTGTGTCACTTCTGGCTTTTAAGACGATTATGACCCCATATATAACCCTCCCAGTTTTCACCTTCCAGTCCGTAATTGGCCTCAGTCTGGGTTCTAAGCAGACTCCAATAAATAAAGTAGCTCTTTTGATCCTTGATGGACATGTAGCATGAGCAAAATATAATCTCAGTTGTTTTAGGTCACTGAGATTTCGGGGGTTGTTTGTTATTGCATCATAATCTAGCCCATCGAATGTTACAATATTCATCCTCCAAAGTATTTTAAAGAATCTATGTTTGTTGTTTTCCATTGAATGGGAAAGAGCTGCTGTGGTTTATCATTTCAGTGATTGACGGTAGGGATTTAGATACTTTATAATTTTTCCTATTTAAAATAGATAACATTATATTCTGCCTCCATTTAGGATAGAACCACTTCTGCCATACCGTTTGAAAACATTTTTAAATCTTGTGTTCTCATATGTGCCTTTACTGCTTTACTTGATGAACTCCTTTCCCCATTTGGAACCCACCTCTTGTTCCATGTCCAGTTCTAACTATTGCTTCCTGACCTGCTTACAGGTTTCTCAAGAGGCAGATCAGCTGGTCTGGTATTCCCATCTCTTGAAGAATTTTCCACAGTTTATTGTGATCTACACAGGCAAAGGCTTTGGCATAGTCAATAAAGCAGAAATAGATATTTTTCTTGAACTCACTTGCTTTTTTCAGATCCAGCTAATTTGGCAATAAGGAGTCCGTTATCTGAGCCACAGTCAGCTCTCGGTCTTGCTTTTGCTGACTGTATAGAGCTTCTCCATCTTTGTCTGCAAAGAATATAAACAATCTGATTTTTGTGTTGGCCATCTGGTGATGTCCTTGTGTAGAGTCTTCTGTTGTGTTTTTGGAAGAGGGTGTATGTTATGACCAGTGTGTTCTCTATAGTTATTTCTTAGAATCTATGTCTAATGCACATTGCCATGAATATAGCAGATCGATTTCTGCTTTTTCAGCTCTCACATTTTAAAAATATAGGTGTCTGCACCTATGTAATGAATAGAAGCAAAATTTTCATTTTGATGTTCAGGTACTTTATCTGACAACCGCATAATAACTAGAAGATTATACTTTTTTTCCCTTTAGTAAATCCTACAAGGAACGGAACTAGGAAAAGGAAATTAGTGTTTGAAAAAACCAGCCACTGTGAAAAATAAAGAAGTTCTCCAAGGATAAGATTATTATGGCTATGAATTAATGAAAATATAAGCAACTATTTTCTTTAAGTCAATCTTTCCTCAAAATCTTGTGAGATGTTCTTCCGGGCTGCTAATGGTCTTTTTTATCTAAACCTGCTATTGGGCTTTTTAAAAGAAAAATAAAATCACTCCATTTTTCTGGTGCTCTCATCAGTAGGGTGAATTTGAAATTATTTCTGCTGGGTGTGGAGCTTTTTGAGAGAACTGGCAAAGCAGGCACCTTTGAAGCTGCTGTTTTTTCATCAGCTGGGGGCAGGAACCTAGACCCTGCTTTGTGACCAGATCTGACCTAAGTGAACACAGCTTGCCTCTCAGGATCAGATCGGAAAGAAGAGCTGGGCTTCAGGTCCCCAGCTGAGAAAACGGGAAGGCAGGGAAAGATAAGAACCGTGGTTTCAAATATCCTTAATAGGAATTCTCCACAGTCATTTGTCACCAGAGCTGGGTGTTGTCAGAGCTCTGATTACTGCCTGCTTTTCCCTGGGAATCCTTTTATTTGTTCCCTCTAGTGTTTAGATTTGGGCCAGAACTTTTTGTTTTCCAGGTAACTCAGCATCTGTCTCAGTACAGGCTTAGAGTGATTCATACCTCTGTAAACGAAAGACCACTGTCTGATTTTTAGCAATCCAAATTTTCCTTAATATCCACGCCCTGACAGGCAATGGTGAGCTTTTTTTTTAGTTTGTTTTCTTAACTGTTACCTTGATGTCTCAGAAAGTCTAAAATATATTCAAGCCATGGAACTGAGCATTTTTATCAGCATTTTTCTTTTTTCTTATTTGACATTTATTTATTTTTTTAATTTGTTTTTCATAGAAATATAGTGGATTTACAAAGTTGATTTACAATGTTGTGTTAATTTCTGCTGTACAGCAGAGTAACTCAATTATACACAATATACATCCTTTCTTATATTCTTTTCCATTACAGTTGATCCCAGGATACTGCATATAGTTCCCTGTGATATAGGCTTCCCAAGTGGCTCGGTGGTGAAGAATCTGCCTGCCAACATAGGAGACACAAGAGAGTCAGGTTCAGTCCCTGGGAAGAGAAGATCCCCTGAAGTAGAGACTGGCAACCCACTCCAGTATTCTTGGCTGGAAAATTCCATGGACAGAGGAATCTGGCAGGCTACATTGCATGGAGTCACAAAGAGTCCGAGGCAACTGAGCACATACACACACACACATACACCCTGTGCTATATGGTAGGACCTTACTGTGTATTCATTCTGTATGTAATCCTTTCCAATATCAGTATTTTTATGGGTTTGTATTTTCGCGTTATGCATCGTGAAATTCAATCAACACGTTAAAAAGGAGCAGGTGATGAGAAAAGAAATGACAGTTGTTAGTGGTTTCCGGTGAATGAGTCTGAAGGGGCCGTCACATGGCGCCTGGAATGACTTTAATTAGCTGTGGGACTGAAGCACTCTGGTCCCTGCCATCCGAGGCCCGCTGCAGAGGGTAGAAAGATGCGCTGAGGCAGGCTGCGAACACAGGCCATGCCACTAATTTTTGCCTGCACCTCCACACAGCTAATAAAAAGTAATTTACCCAGACGCATTTTCCAATTCTTGGTGAATTGGAAAGCCGCTGTGAATATTAATGAGACCCCACTCAATTTTCCACCTGTTGCTATTGCAGCGGCTGAAAGGGAGAAATAGGGGAAACAGAACCAGTTTTTTCCATGAACCATGAAGGGGATTCTTTGAGAAATTGCAAGTCACCTGTAAGCAGAGCAGATGTGTCCCGCCGACGGCCTCAGACCCACACAGGACCTGCACCCCTTTTACAGGAACGGAACTTAGCAGGTCATGCAATGGTGCTGAGTGATCACGGTCAAAAAACCCAGAACTTTCAGGAATATTCATGACCCAGTCTACACAGGGGCCACGAACCCAGTGTAGTTTCTGTGCCTCCATTTCTACGGTGACATAGTCATCTTCTCCAATAGGATTCTCAGGTGTGACCTTTTGCCAGACAATGCAGGGTGTTGTCAGGAAGGCTACTGAAACTCTAAGAAAAGCAGGCTTATGTGTGTATGTATGCATGTATGTATTTCTCTCTCTCTTTTATTAATTTTGAATTCTTTATACAATTTTAAAGGTTACTTTCCATTTACAGTTATCACCAAATTACTGGCTATATTCCTTGTCTTGGATAATACATCCTTTGATCCCCGTGTCTAGAGGATCCCCTGAAGGAGGAAATGGCCACCCACTCCAGTATTCTTGCCTGGAGAATCCCGTGGACAGAGGAGCCTGGAGGGCTACAGTCCGTGGGGTCACAAAGAGATATTACTGAGCATCAGTAACAGCACGAGCATGCGCAAGCTTATCTTACACCCAATAGCTTGTACCTCCCACTCCCCCACCTCTGTATTACCCCCTCCCTGCCATCCCCCACACACTGGTAAATACAAGCTTGTTCCCTCTATTTGTGAGTCAAAGCAGGCTTACTCTTTTTTTTTTTTTTGCTTCATTGGGTCTTAGTTGTGGCACACGGGATCTTGCATCTTCATTGTGACATGCAGGATCTAGTTCGCTGACCATGGATCAAACCTAGACCCTGTGCATTGGGAGTAAGGGGTCTTAGCCACTGGACTGCCAGGGAAGTCCCCCCTCCATGCTATATTTTTATTCCAACCATGGGAATATGATGAGCTGCTCTGAGTGCCAAGATCCAGGTGCTGTTCTGGGCAAGGAAAATGAGGGTGGCTTGTGAAAGTCAGTCAGGAAAACATCACAGCTTTTCAATCTAAGGAAGCAAAAGCTGAAATAAGACTTTCTGGATGTCCCTAAAACAACACAGTCTAGCACAAATAAAAGATCGTGGCTTTCTGTTCCTGATGGCCTGGGAACTTGGCTGGCTGTATCTCCCACTCCTTTCCGACTCAGAAACTCCCCTCGAGCCAAGAGAGTTTGCTTTCAGAAACATGAGCTGCCTCCCCTGTGGTCATGCTCACACCCTCACGCATTGTCATTCCCCCTCATGTACATATCCCTGTTTTCTGCTGCTAAATTTTAATCAAATTGCATATATGAAAAGCATGGTATATGGTTTGCAGGAATTAGGTGGCTGCACACAGCAAACACTTCATTGTTGTTGTTCAGCCACTATTTTGTGTCTGACTGTTTATGACCCCATGGACTGTAGCCCGCCAGGCTCCTCTGTCCTTGGGATTGCTCAGACAAGAATACTGAAGTAGGTTGTCATTCCTTTCTCCAGGAGATCTTCCTGATCCAGGGATCAAAGCTGCATCTCCTACACTGGTAGGTAGATTCTTTACCACTGAGCCACCAGGGAAGCCCAGAAAAAAAAAAAAAAAAAAAAAGAAGTTTGAAGGTAAGGAGAGAGTCTGGGGTCATTAATGATAGACTTCTTTATCTGCTCTAACCTCCTGCTGCACAGCGTCTGTCCTGAAGTTTACTTTATGAGGCAAGATGGCTGTCCAAGTTTCAGTCCTCTCATCTGCTGTCAAAGCTCAGGAAAGAGAAAGAAGACAAACACAAGTCCTCCCAAATGAGTCAGCAACCTTTTAAGATGGCTTCTCAGTAAGCCCTTGGACCCTTTCCTTGTATCTTATTGGCTAATTCATTGCCACCTGTCTACCCTTGGCAATAAGGGAGGTTAGAAAAGAGTCTTAGCTTGAATCATTGCCACTATGAAATACTGGTTTTGATACAAAGAAATAAAGGAAAACCAAATATTGGGTGTCAGCTAGCAGTCCCTGCCACATGGTCTGTCAAATAAGTTTGTGGTGCATCCAGGATGCATCTGAGTAGTTAGGCTATCAAAAAACTGGAAATTCTAGGAAGTTTTAATGAGTTATACAGAGGTAATGAACTGGTGGTTTATTGACCAAATTTTGCCTCATTTTATTCAGCCAATATAATTTTGTTTAAAATTTTGTTGAGCCAGTACTTAAAATTGGGACAATGGACATAAATTCCAATGCAGGAGGAATAGAATAAAGAGAGCTCCAAAGAGATCCTGGTTATTCCTCAAAACTCCCCAAAAGGCTCCTATGTGGACTCATGAACTGATGCATCAATTGCACTTGTGACCACCCAGCCCCTCCTTCTTCCATGTTCCAATCCCACTTGTGCACCAACCACAAAGGCTCCTCACAACTGCCTCTCCAAGATTCCACCTGGAAATTACCAACACTGCCAGGGTTTCTCCCAAGGGAGCCAGTCCAAAAGGTGCTGAAAAGTTTCCTTAAGGTATTGCTCAACTTGGAGAGAACTGTGTTCTGCCTCCCAACTTCATCATTTTCCCCCAGAGCAGCACTGTATCCATAGCCTCTCCACACTCTTCCTGGGTTTCTGACTTCTATCCCACCCCACGGTCCAAGGACCTCATTAAAGGGATGTATCTCCTTTTGGTCACCGGACACCCTAACTGCCAAGGTACCGACTCAGTATAACTTATCAGGAAGAGAACAGTTGCTCTGCCCTCCTCCCCATCTTCCACTTCCTCTCTCCTCTCAGACTGTGCCTCCAAACCAAGGCTTCCCTCCTTCACTTGCAGCTGAACCAGCCGGGCCCGTTAGTGGAAGTGGATGGAAACAGGTAGCTGCTACGGTCTCGAGGAGTCTGCACAAAGCCCTATCAGAGTTTTCTCTCAGCAAGTGGAATGTCTGATTACTCAGTGAATGGTCACCAAGTTTCTAGGAAGACTGGGCAGGGAGAACCCACTGGAATAATGAGGAAGCTGAATCAGAGATTACAGTATTTATTCAGTTCAGTTCAGTTCAGTTCAGTCGCTCAGTCGTGTCTGACTCTTTGTGACCCCATGAATCGCAGCACGCCAGGCCTCCCTGTCCATCACCATCTCTCGGAGTTCACTCAGACTCATGTCCATCGAGTCCATGATGCCATCCAGCCATCTCATCCTTGGTCGTCCCCTTCTCCTCCTGCCCCCAATCCCTCCCAGCATCAGAGTCTTTTCCAATGAGTCAACTCTTCGCATGAGGTGGTCAAAGTATTGGAGTTTCAGCTTTAGCATCATTCCTTCCAAAGAAATCCCAGGGTTGATCTCCTTCAGAATGGACTGGTTGGATCTCCTTGCAGTCCAAAGGACTCTCAAGAGTCTTNATCAGAGTCTTTTCCAATGAGTCAACTCTTCGCATGAGGTGGTCAAAGTATTGGAGTTTCAGCTTTAGCATCATTCCTTCCAAAGAAATCCCAGGGTTGATCTCCTTCAGAATGGACTGGTTGGATCTCCTTGCAGTCCAAAGGACTCTCAAGAGTCTTCTCCAACACCACAGTTCAAAAGCATCAATACTTTGGTGCTCAGCCTTCTTCACAGTCCAACTCACATCCATACATGACCACAGGAAAAACCACAGCCTTGACTAGATGGACCTTAGTTGGCAAAGTAATGTCTCTGCTTTTGAAAATACTATCTAGGTTGGACATAACTTTTCTTCCAAGGAGTAAGCATCTTCTAATTTCATGGCTGCAGTCACCATCAGCAGTGATTTTGGAGCCCCCAAAAATAAAGTCTGACACTGTTTCCACTGTTTCCCCATCTATTTCCCATGAAGTGATGGGACCAGATGCCATGATCTTCATTTTCTGAATGTTGAGCTTTAAGCCAACTTTTTCGCTCTCCTCTTTCACTTTCATCAAGAGGCTTTTTAGCTCCTCTTCACTTTCTGCCATAAGGGTGGTGTCATCTGCATATCTGAGGTTATTGATATTTCTCCCGGCAGTATTTATTAGGGAGTCAGAAATGCAGAGACAGAGACATGGAAAAACTAGAGAGGGCTCTTTAATTTTTTGTTCAGTGTGATCTCCATCGAACCATACTCCCCTAACCATGAGCAAGATGCATTCCATAAATCTCAGGGAAAAAAATCAGCCATGAAGAACATCCATTATAGTCATGGGACAAAGGGTGAGACAAAATTTTAATTTGCCCTAAGGGCTTATGTAAGCCCAGAGGGGTGTTTGATTTGATAATGCAAAGGAAATAAGATAACTTTTGCTTTCCCTGCTTCTTCCAGACATTTGATAAACCAGGATTAATATTTATGTTCTGCTATGTGAGAGCCCAGCCACTTCTCACGGTTACCATGGGATACCTTCTAAATATGAGCCTGATGTTATTTCCCCAAGTTGTTATGCAATGAAAATGCCATAGATGCTAAGGATGGAGTTCTCTCAGTTGCATACCCAGAGAAATATGGTACTTTTCCCCTAGGATTGTACTGTATCAGGCTTGGGTATGTGCCAGTAGATGTCACTACAGGGGAATTAGAACTTTTCTAGCTACAGGGCACTGACAACTAGGGACTGATTAATTTGGGGTTAATAATTTGAATAATATCAACTTATTTTTTTTTTTAGCATGGCAAATTCCCTTTCTAACAGAAAAACATAAGAAATGTTCCCTGCCTGGAGATATTTATTTGTGCCAGATGTCTTCATCCTACTTCTTACAGCCTTTGACTATGGAAGTTTTATGCAGTGATTATTTGTTCAGTTGTCTCTCTTCTCTACTAAACATGAGCTCCTTGAGGGCACGAGCTGTGCTGTTTGTTGTTATATCCCCTACATCTGATGCGTTGGAGGTGTCCCATAATGGTGGTTAGTGAGTTAGTGGGTGATGCAATGCAGTGGTCTACATAGATTAGCGGTACTTGGTGGAAAAGAGGCCTTGGAAGAAAGACAATATCTAGGAATAAAATTCTTTCTAAATAAAAGTCTTTGCCACACTGACAATTTTTGCTTCAGGGTGAGAATAATAGAGATTTAACTGGTGTTTAATTTCCCCACAAATATACGCAAACTCAGAAAATAGACTTTGAAATGAGCATTGAGACAAAATCCTAATAGTCTACTGAATCAGTCTTGGCCATTTTGTCACCCTGAAGGTAAGAGTATTCGCAGTTGAAAAGGGATGACACATTGCTCTGTGTTCCCCTGTTCTTCTGTGTTTCTACCATTTTCTATACTTCCTCTCTCCACCTCTCTTGTCTCATACAGTTTCTTCCCAGTGAGAGTGATTATTGTCAGATTGCTAATAAGAAAGAGATGGTAATTTTTAAAACAAGATATTCAGCCCTCTCTGTGAAATTTTAGGTTGATACTTTTAAAAAGTGTTCGTTAGCTCTGATCTCCCTTTTCCACGCTGGCCTTTGAACTCTCCTTTGTTTAAAGATGGTATAAACATCCTCGCATAGATTCCCCTTCCTTTCCTTCCTTTTCATCCTCAAATACTCTTTCTTGTCCAGTGGGAAGCACAGATCCTCAAAGCCGCTTGGTTTGCAGCAGCTGCCGTGGAGAAAGCTTGTGTGAAGTTCAAGTTTGCTTATTTATTAGAGGGGAAGGAGAGAGGAAGTTCTGCCCCACCAGCAGTTTCTGGGTAGGAGACTTCTTCCTACTCTTCACTGCTACTGCTTTCTCTGAAACTTCTTGGGTCCCACCTGGGCCTTGTTTTCCAAACTGTGGTTGCCATGACTGGAAAGGTTTTAGCAAATTCAGCTCTCAGAACGTTGTTTTCTCCTTAATGTTTGCCTGTGATTATGGCCTCCAGTCATAACCAAGGTTCTCTGCTTACTTGACTGCAGCCAAAAAGACTCACCACAGTGGACGCACAGAACAACCTAATGGGCTCTACACGATAAGACAAAGCTGGACTCAGATACTGACCGTAACTTTGTGATTGACTTTGAACAAGTTACTCCCTCACTGAGCACTTTGGTTTTCTTATCTGTAAGAGGAGAACAATAATATTCACTTTGCTGATTATCATGGAGTTAGTAAGATGATGTATTGTATGCAAAGTGCCTGGGAAGGAGCAGGTGCTTTATGGGCAAATTAAATCCACTTCTGATAACTTCCTATATATCACCAAAGATGGAGAAGATGGTAACAACAGTGCCTTTGCTCGACAATCCTTTTCACTCATTCTGGCCCACCTCTTCTATGTTCTCTTGGCATAGGGGTTCTGAAGGTCTCAGACAGGATGCCTGAGGGGAAAAGAAAGTGAAAACATGTTCTTTTAAAAAAATGTTATTTTCACTTTTTTTGGCCACCTGGCTTGTGCAATCTCAATTCCCCAACCAGGGATTGAACCCATGCCCTTGGCAGTGAAAGCATGGAGTCCTAATCACTGGCCCACCAGGGAATTCCTGAAAACATGTTTTTAAGTGACACCTTTTAAGAGTTGCAACAATACGTGGCCTAGAAAATTCCCTTTCATCCACACTTAAAAATTACAAATAACTATTGTCTATTCTTATCACTTCTATTTGAATGATGTCCAAAAAAATTCTAGACCAAAGAGCTAATTCTAAACTTTGGAAGCATGTTTTTAGGAGTGGGTAGAGGAAGAGAGTACTTTGATTCCAAAGGTTTGGTCAGTTTTAATCCCTGGACTGATAACACCTGCTCTCTGGTCTCAGCATTTGCTCTGTCACAAAGCAATTTATTTTCGTTCACATGGGGAGACTCGGGATCTACAGAGCAGTTTCGACCTGAGTCTCTACCTTCAGATATCTTTAATCTAGTGGTTTTCACTAGAAGAAAGACACTAAAGTCAATAGAAATGCCTTTCAATTAGCCTATTTCCAAAATCATGTGGGACTTGCAGCCATGTGTTAGGGTCTCTGGTTCTGCATTACTTAAGAGGGTAAAATGTGCAGAGGAAATATTTTTGGTCATAGAGTCAGTTCTGACATATACATTTGCTAGATCCAGCTGTAGTTCCTAAAGGCTGAACATATTGTTCTTGCTGTTGATATTCTTGGCATCCGCCACCACTGTGCATTCCCAAGCACCGAGAGCACGCAACACAGCAGCAGCTTTCCCTAAAAGGCCTGTAAAGTCTTGACTAGTTTATTCTCCCCAAGATCCAAGGTTCTTGTTAAAGCATGAGATCTGTTTCAACTGACATGGCTCTGAGTTAAATGTGTCGCAAAGCAGTTTTAGGGAGACAGAGTTCCTTTGACTAACAGTCTCTGTATTTGTCACAACTACTGTAGGCCAGAGGTTAGGAGCAGCATCTGGCAGCATGAAATCAAATCTAAAAGGCTAAAATAAGAGCTGGGCCAGTGAGCCCCGTTCCTGCTGCAGCTTCCACTCTCAGCTACTCAAAGGTCGGGTCTGTGTGCTGCCTCAGAGTAGGTGTTTATAGGTGACATTGGATGTGTAGAAACAAAGCAGTGCTTTCCTTGTGGATCAGTGGTAAAGAATCCACAGGTTCGATCCCTGATCCAAAAAGATTCCACTTGCTGCAGAGCAACTAAGCGCATGCGCCACAACTATTGAGCCTGTGCTCTAAAGCCCGGGAGCCACGGCTACTGAGCCCACGTGCTGCAACTACTGACGCTCACATGCCCTAGGGCCAGGGCTCTGCAATGAGAAGCCACCACATTGAGAAGCCTGTGCACCACAACTAGACAGTAGTACTTGCTCGCTGCAACTAGAGAAAAGCTCCCACAGCAACAAGATCTAGCACAACCAAAAATAAATAAATAAGATTATAAGAAGATTGGCACCCCACTCCAGTACTCTTGCCTGGAGAATCCCGTGGACAGAGGAGACTGGTGGGTTACAGTCCATGGGGTCGCTAAGAGTCGGACATGAATGAGCGACTTCACTTTCACTTTTCACTTTCATGCATTGGAGAAGGAAATGGCAACCCACTCCAGTGTTCTTGCCTGGAGAATCCCAGGGATGGCGGAGCCTGGTGGGCTGCCATCTATGGGGTCGCACAGAGTCGGATACAACTGAAGCGACTTAGCAGCAGCAGCAGCAGCTTTACATTGGTCTTTTTAGAACAGAAAAAAACAAAGCCGAAGTCTCAGTGATTTCTTTCACTCCCAGAGAGGGATGCACAAGCCTCCTTTGTCACAGTTCTTGGGAGATGTTATATAATTTTCCAAAACATCTGCTAAAATACAAAAATATATATAGATTTTTAAGTAAGTCAGTTTAAGATACTCAAAATCTCTGAGAGAGGAAGAAACATTTTTAAAAATCGAGTGCTAAGATTGAATGTCAGAGGAACGCTGTGGAAGAACATTAACTCAGCTTGAGAAAGGATGGAAAGCAATGTTGAGACAAAGAGGCCATGATTGGTTCCCCAAGAGACCCCAAATCAATCTGCAACCTAAGTAACTGGAGAAACTTACATCATTCAGATTGCATGCACTGTCATTAAACACCTTCACTTTGAGCCATCACTGACACAGGAGGGTGAATAGTCAGGCTTCCTAGAGGACATGAGGCATAAATGAAGCCTTGGAATGCAAACCGTAGCAAAAGAGAGGGTGTCACTCTTGGAAAGTATAGGATGAAGCTCTCACCTGAGGCTGAATACTTCTGATGCTTCAGATGTATGCGTGTTTACTAGTTACCGGACGTGATACAGTAAAATGCACTGTGTCCTATCTCTGAGTCTGACCTAAAGAGCGAATGAAAGGCTGTGGAGCATGGAAGATTCTGGGTGGGATCTGGAATAGAAGAATAATATTAGGTAAAATGAAAGAAATTTGAATAAAGCATAGACTTCAGTAAGGAATAATGTATCAGTATTGGCATTGGTTTTTAACAATGTATTGATGTTTGTCCATAGATGTGACATTAACACCATGCTAATGTAAGATAATACTAGCGTGTGAGATGAGTGCAATTGTGTGGTAGTTTCAGCATTCTTTGCATTGCCTTTCTTTGGGATTGGAATGAAAACTGACCTTTTCCAGTCCTGTGGCCACCGCTTTTTCCAAATTTGCTGTCATATTGAGTGCGGCACTTTCACAGCATCATCTTTCAGGATTTGAAATAGCTCAACTAGAATTCCATCACCTCCACTAGCTTTCTTCATAGTGATGCTTCCTAAGGACCACTGGACTTCACATTCCAGGATGTCTGGCTGGAGGTGAGTGATCACACCATCGTGATTATCTGGGTGGTGAAGATATTTTTTGTATAGTTCTTCTGTGTATTCTTGCCACCTCTTCTTAATATCTTCTGCCTCTGTTAGGTCCATAACATTTCTATCCTTTATCAAGCCCATCTTTGCATGAAATGTTCCCTTGATATCTCTGATTTTCTTGAAGAGATCTCTAGTCTTTCCTATTCTGTTGTTTTCCTCTATTTCTTTATATTGATCGCTGAGGAAGGCTTTCTTATTGAAGAGATCTCTAGTCTTTCCTATTCTGTTGTTTTCCTCTATTTCTTTATATTGATCGCTGAGGAAGGCTTTCTTATCTCTCCTTGCTATTCTTTGGAACTCTGCATTCAGATGCTTATATCTTTCCTTTTCTCCTTTACTTTTCACATCTCTTCTTTTCACAGCTATTTGTAAGGCCTCCTTAGACAGTCATTTTGCTTTTTTGCATTTCTTTTCCATGGGGATGGTCTTGATCCCTGTCTCCTGTTCATGAAATGTTCCCTTGGTATCTCTAATTTTCTTGAAGAGATCTCTAGTCTTTCCCATTCTGTTGTTTTCCTCTATTTCTTTGCATTGATCACTGAAGAAGGCTTTCTTATCTCTTCTTGCTATTCTTTGGAACTCTGCATTCAGGTGCTTATATCTTTCCTTTTCTCCTTTGCTTTTCGCCTCTCTTCTTTTCACAGCTATTTGTAAGGCCTCCCCAGACAGCCATTTTGCTTTTTTGCATTTCTTTTCCATGGGGATGGTCTTGATCCCTGTCTCCCGTACAATGTCACGAACCTCATTCCATAGTTCATCAGGCACTCTATCAGATCTAGGCCCTTAAATCTATTCCTTACTTCCACTGTATAATCATAAAGGATTTGATTTAGGTCATACCTGAATGGTCTAGTGTAATAATTTTTGACAATTTATGGTTGATTTGCATTCCTTTTCTTTTTTAATATTAGAACTGTTATGTTCATGAAATTTAGCTTTGCGAGTTCTCCTTTAGGTGTTTATGCAACAAAATACAGTTTTACTTTTTTATATTTTCACCTTTTGCATGTAAGCTTTTCATTTGAAAACTTTATTTTTATGTAAACTCTGTGAAAGAGTTCTTATTTTATCATAAAATAATCAAACATGCATCTCCTCTCTAGTCACTTAACAGATGACAGTGTAGTTACAAATTTTTAGAACTTTTTCTCCAACACCAAACAAAAGGAACAAAAATAAAAATAGCAAGTTATACACCACTGATGATGATATTCTTCAATTCTTCACCATTGTCTGCCCAATCATCTACCCAGTTGCTTCTCCCTTCCTTTTTCTTGGCATATAGGCCATCATGAAATCCTTGAGTTGCTACCTTAAAGAAATCTCTCTTCTGTTTATTGTTTTCCATCTCTTACTAACAACACCTTCTAAATTCAATTGCCTTCACTGGTCTCTGGACTTTTTTTTTTTTTTTTAATCAACTATAGTTTCTGCCACCGTGTTTTTGGGGGACTATTGCTTCATCAAATCAAGTTTTTCCTGCACCAAAATTTGCAGATATAAATTTGTCCAAAAATCTGAGTATCATTTATTTTTAAAATACTTTTCAGTTCAGTTCAGTTGCTCAGTTGTGTCCGACTCTTTGCGACCCCATGAATCGCAGTACGCCAGGCCTCCCTGTTCATCACCATCTCTCGGAGTTCACTCAGACTCACATCCATTGAGTCCGTGATGCCATCCAGCCATCTCATCCTCGGTCGTCCTCTTCTCCTGCCCCCAGTCCCTCCCAGCATCAGAGTCTTTTCCAATTAGTCAACTCTTCGCATGAGGTGGCCGAAGTACTGGAGTTTCAGCTTTAGCATCATTCCTTCCAAAGAAATCCCAGGGTTGATCTCCTTCAGAATGGACTGGTTGGATCTCCTTGCAGTCCAAGGGACCCTCAAGAGTCTTCTCCAACACCACACTTCAAAAGCATCAATTCTTCGGCGATCAGCCTTCTTCACAGTCCAACTCTCACATCCATACATGACCACAGGAAAAACCATAGCCTTGACTAAACGGACCTTAGTCGGCAAAGTAATGTCTCTGCTTTTGAAAATGCTATCTAGGTTGGACATAACTTTTCTTCCAAGGAGTAAGCG
>SJYT01066904.1:40701-97580 GCA_006410635.1 Cephalophus harveyi | reverse complement strand
GATCCAACCAGTCCATTCTGAAGGAGATCAACCCTGGGATTTCTTTGGAAGGAATGATGCTAAAGCTGAAACTCCAGTACTTTGGCCACCTCATGCGAAGAGTTGACTCATTGGAAAAGACTCTGATGCTGGGAAGGATTGGGGGCAGGAGGAGAAGGGGACGACCGAGGATGAGATGGCTGGATGGCATCACTGACTCGATGGATGTGAGTCTGAGTGAACTCCGAGAGATGGTGATGAACAGGGAGGCCTGGCGTGCTGCGATTCATGGGGTCGCAAAGAGTCGGACACGACTGAGCGACTGAACTGACTGAACTGAACTGCATTTCAGACTCTTTTGTTGACCATGATGGCTACTGCATTTCTTCTAAGGGATTCCTGCCTGCAGTTGTAGATATAATGGTCATGTGAGTTAAATTCACCCATTCCAGTCCATTTTAGTTCGCTGATTCCTAGAATGTTGACATTCACTCTTGCCATCTCCTGTTTGACCACTTCCAATTTGCCTTTATTCATGGACCTAACATTCCAGGTTCTTATACAATATTGCTCTTTACAGCTTCAGACCTTGCTTCTATCACCTGTCACATCCACAACTGGGTATTGTTTTTGCTTTGGCTCCATCCCTTCTTTCTTTCTGGAGTTATTTCTCCACTGATCTTCAGTAGCATATTGGGCACCTACCGACCCGGGGAGTTCCCCTTTCAGTATCCTGTCACTTTGCCTTTTCATACTGTTCATGGGGTTCTCAAGGCAAGAATACTGGTTTGCCAGTCCCTTCTCCAGTGGACCACATTCTGTCAGACCTCTCCACCATGCCCGCCCATCTTGGGTAGCCCCACAGGGCATGACTTAGTTTCACTGAGTTAGACAAGGCTGTGGTCCATGTGATCAGATTGGCTAGTTTTCTGTGATTATGGTTTCAGTGTGTCTGCCCTCTGATGCCCTCTCGTAACACCTACCATCTTACTTGGGTTTCTCTTACCTTGGACGTGGGCTATCTCTTCACGGCTGCTCCAGCAAAGCACAGCCGCTGCTCCTTACCCTGGACGAGGTGTATCTCCTCACAGACACCCCTCCTGACCTTGGACATGGAGTAGCTCCCTCGGCCCTCCTGCGCCCGCGCAACCACCACTCCTTGGATGTGGGGTTGCTCCTCTCAGCCACCGCCCCTGACCTCGGACGTTGGGTAGCTCCTCTTGGCCGCTCCCGTGCCAATGCAGCCTGGCACTGTCTTGAGAAACCTATATGCAGGTCAGGAAGCAACAGTTAGAACTGGACATGGAAAAACAGACTAGTTCCAAATAGGAAAAGGAGTACGTCAAGGCTGTATATTGTCACCCTGCTTATTTAACTTATATGCAGAGTACATCATGAGAAACACTGGGCTGGAAGAAGCACAAGCTGGAATCAAGATTGCTGGGAGAAATATCAATTAACCTCAGATATGCGGATGACACCACCTTTATGGCAGAAAGTGAAGAGGAATTAAAAAGCCTCTTGATGAAAGTGAAAGAAGAAAGTGAAAAAGTTGGCTTAAAGCTCAACATTCAGAAAACGAAGATCATGGCATCTGGTCCCATCATTTCATGGCAAATAGATGGGGAAACAGTGGAAACAATGTCAGACCTTAATTTGGGGGGCTCCAAAATCACTGCAGATGGTGATTGCAGCCATGAAATTAAAAGATGTCTTCTCCTTGGAAGAAAAGTTATGACCAACCTAGATAGTATATTGAAAAACAGAGCTATTACTTTGCCAACAAAGTTCCATCTAGTCAAGGCTATGGTTTTTCCAGTGGTCATGTATGGATGTGAGATTGGACTGTGAAGAAAGCTGAGCACCAAAGTATTGATGCTTTTGAACTGTGGTGTTGAAGAAGACTCTTGAGAGTCCCTTGGACTGTAAGGAGATCCAACCAGTCCATTCTGAAGGAGATCAGTCCTGGGTGTTCATTGGAAGGAATGATGCTGAAGCTGAAACTCCAATACTTTGGCAACCTCATGCAAAGAGTTGACTCATTGAAAAGACCCTGATTCTGGGAGGGATTGGGGGCAGGAGGAGAAGGGGATGACAGAAGATGAGATGGCTGGATGGCATCACCGACCTGATGGACATGAGTTTGAGTGAACTCCGGGTGTTGGTGATGTACAGGGAAGCCTGGCATGCTGTAATTCATGGGGTCACAAAGAGTCGGACACGAATGAGTGACTGAACTGAACTGAATGTAAGATATTGAGGAGGGCATGGCAACCCACTCTAGTATTCTTGCCTGGAGGATTCCCATGGATAGAGGAGGCTGGTGGGCTACAATCCATTGGGTTGCAAAGAGTCAGACACGACTGAGCGATTAAGCACAGCAGTGTTAAGATATTAGCAATAGGGGAAGTTGGGTGTGGGCTACATGGGAACTCTGCACTGTCTTCTTTCTGTGAATCTAAAACTATTATAAAATAAAAAAGCAATTAAGCAAAGATTGTGTGATATAATTTTCCTAAATTTGTAGATAGGTAGGCAGGTAGATAGAGGCAGACTCAAGTAAGCATAGATGAAAGGTTATATATGTCAAAACATTAACATTGTTTATTGCTGGTGGTAAAATTATAGAGTGGCATTTTCTTATTTTACTCATCTGCACATATAAATTTATAATACATTAAGAAAAAAAGAAAGCTATAAGCCTTCATTTGGACAAGAATATTTCTCTGACTTAAGTACCAAATAAGGAACTGCCTAATATTTTAAGTTCCTTAAAAGGCTCATAAGTAGAGAACAATTCTGTCCAGAGGGAAATGTAAAAATTGCTTTTTCATCTGATACTTTTTCTTAGTATGTTCTTTGACAGTACCTAAAGATAAAGATGAAGAGGAATAATTATACTGTATCTAAACTAAGAGCTGATAAAACCTAGTTAGGGTAGAGTCTCAAATTAACCTTCAAGAGGAATTCCACTTCCCCATTTTAATCCATTCATTTCTCTCATTCTAGTTTCTTATGTAATTTAGGATGTTTGAAACCTCTAGGGAGGCTGGTATGAGACTCTAAGAAGCTGCTGATGGATGTCCCTTGAATTCCAGCCCAAGCACACATGCTAATACCCTCTCACATTGGAGAGTAGAAGATGGTGATCTTGGTAATATCAGAGTGCTGGTGATGTCATTACTATCTCCTCTAGTGAGAAGCAATTAGCTACTTTAAATAGAAGGATATTCTTTCATTCCCATGATGGCTTGGCTATTGTGCTTTAAATTATTAGATCCATTTTTGCTACTTACATTCTTTTTTCATGGATCATTTCATTGACCTATTTTTTTATTATATAAATATTTTTGATGGCTTAGCATTTATCAGTTTCTGTGTTAATAATTAAAGAATATGAAAGCATCAACAATAATGAATAAATAATAATTTGAAGGCGATTCTAGGCAACAGAAGAGGTCACAGTAAAACAAATTGTTACACTTAAAAGAGAGAATAATTGCTATTTTAAAAGTTCAGATGTGGTGAGCTGAGCATTCATAGCAAGGAGAGATCATCTCTGCCTTCTACTATGAAGAAGGGTATAGGGAAGGATGGGCAAAAGAGATTACTGACAATTGGTCTTGATTGGTATTTGGGAAATGAAAGGTGAAGAGGATGTTTATTCTCCTTTATTTTTCTCATAGAAGAACTTCAGTTACAGTAACACCACTGGCCTCTTTCCCCACTCATTCCTCCTCCCACAGAGGGTTAAATAGTTAGTTTGAGAGCAGAAATTGAACATGCTCTGCTCGTTCGTTCCTCTGGTTTCTCTTTAGTCGGAGCCTGTGTTTGACTCATTGGAAAAGACTCTGGTGCTGGGAAAGATTGAGGGCAGGAGGAGAAGGGGACAACAGAGGATGAGATGGTTGGATGGCATCATTGACTCGATGGACATGGGTTTGGGTGGACTCTGGGAGTTGGTGATGGACAGGGAAGCCTGGTGTGCTGCAGTTTATGGAGTCGTGAAGAGTTGGATACGACTGAGCAACTGAACTGAACTGAACTGATCTTGTGTTATGGTCTATTTTCTGCCATATAGTAAGACATCCTTAAAGCTTCTTTCTTCCAGTAACTTTATCAATAATAAAGTGAACATTTAATCTCTGTCTGGCTTCTGAGTCCATCACAGAAGACAAAGAGTGATGTTATTAGTTTATAATAAGTCTAATAATAGACTTTGGACATGTTAAGATAGAAGTGAGGGGAGGTGATAAGCAGCGGCACAGATACAAAGAACATTAACTATGCCAAATCGACAGGAATTGAGCACAAATAAAGGGAGATGGGGAAACCAAATAAGAATGGAGGTTATTGCTCTGAATTGGATGTTTGCATTTCCCCAAAATGCGTATATTGAAACCCTGTTCCCCAATGTGATAGTATCTGGTGATGGGGTCTTTGAGAGGTAGTAAGGTCATAAGGGTGGAGGCCTCGTGATGGAATTAGTGCCCTTATAAAAAAAGACAGGAGAGTCTGCCTCTTCACACCCTCCTTCACCCCTAGTGGAAGAATATAGTGAGAGGACAACTGCCTGCAAGCCAGGAAGCAGGGTCTCAGCAGAACCCAACCGTGCTGGCACAGTGATCTTGGACTTCTACCTCCAGAACTCTAAGAAATAAATGTCTGTTGTTTGGTGGAACTGCATGAACCACCCAGTTCATGATATATTTGTTATGACAGTCTGAACTAACTAAGACAGTTGGAGACTATTCCTAAAAGATCTTACAAGCCAGGTATGGGATTTAGAACTCATTCATAGTCAATAGGGAAATTCTGGTTTTTGTAATTGTGGACCATTTTATATTGGACTAATGTTCCCAAAGAAGACAATTATGAAATTATTGTGATCAAAAAATTAAAAACAGCTGAAGACACTGGAGAATAGTCAAAGGTAGGCATAAGCTGGAGGAAATATGATCCTTGGGGGAAAAAAAAAGAATAGATGTTGAGTGAGATACACTCATGTCTTTCCCACTGGAAACAGCCCCATCCCCACTGAAGTGAATGTAAAGCCATACTTTTATTGTACAAGACAGAAGGTAAAAGTATGGCATTTACAGAGTAGCTGGAAACTGAGAAGTGAAATCTCAGAGAGAATGGAGTCGTAGAGAGGGAAATTCAAAATCTGTATCTAAACTTCTCTTAATCCTTGGTTAACTGCTGAACTATGCATGTGAAAGGTGAGATTTCAAGGACCTCAAAAGAAAAAACAAGCAAACGCAAAGAAAGCTAAAAGAGCTAAGAACATATTATAGCAGCTGACCAAAGCAAGATAGACAGAGTTTGAAATTAGAGTGACTAAAAATTTCAAGCTCCCGTAAACCCCCAAAGAACCATGGCTTAGGAGTAAAGACTATGTTCTTGAGACTGAGAAATTCACTCTTGGACTGAGGAGCAAATCTACACCTGTTCAAGAGGATATGCCAGTAATTTGATTACTCACGGGACAAAACTCAACACTTTTCAGGAAAAGATGAAAGAATTCATATCTCTACAATGTTTAAACCACAATGTTCAGCATGTAGTTAAAAATTATGTCATATAAATAAATAAGAAAACGTGATATAGAGTCAAGAGAAAAATTAGTCAAAATAAACAGGCTCACATATGATGCAGATTTTGAAATTAGATAACAAGAATTTGAGATTAAACTATGAAAACTATACTAAGGGACCTAAAAGAAAAAAAAATATTATAGGTGAAAAGATGGGAATTTTTGGAAGATTGCCAAAACCATAAAAAAGATAACAATGAAAAGCCTAGAACTGAAAAAAAAAAAAAAAACTTGAATAAAAAAGTTAGACGTGATTGACAGTTGAGTGTACGTAACAGAAAAGAGTCACTGAAGCTAAAACAGGTAAGTAAAATCATTTAAGCTGAAATACAGGGAGGAAAAATTGCAATAATGAACAAAGCTTCAGCAGCCTGCAGGATAGAACTAAGTGGTCTATAGTCATATATATAGTGTACAAGAAAAAAATAAAGTTGGGGGGCAAAAAGAAATAAAACAGAACAGTGTAAAGAAATATGAGATAACATTTTTTTTTTTTTTTTTGATCTAAAACAGCAACCCATAGATTCAGGAAGCTCACTATATCAGGATATACAACTAAGAACAACAAAGTTAAAGAAAAATATCTTGGGATTCCCCAGTGGTCCAGTGACTAAGACTTCACATTCCCAATACAAGGGGCCTAGGTTCAATCCCAGGTCAGGGAAGTAGATCCTGCATGCTGAAACCAAGAACTGGTGGGGCCAAATTTAAAAAGAGAAAATAAAAACAAGTTTTAAATGAAGTGAGGAAGAGAGAAAGACATGACATTCAATGGGACAAAGATAAGAATATTAGTGGACTTTTCATCAGAAACTAACAGAGACCAGAAGACAATGTAAGGTTATCTTCAAAGTCTATTATCAGTGAAGTATCTTTCAAAAACTAAATAAAGTTAAATAAAAACATTTTCAGATAAACAAAAACAGACAATTTATCACAAGCAAGCCAACAGTACAAGAAATGCTAAAGAAAAATGTCCAGATTGAAGGAACATGATAGGGGTAGACATCTGAATCCACAGAACAGAAAGAAGACATTGAAAATAATTAAACATATAGGTATATATGAAAGAGTATTTTCTTATTAAAAAATTTTAAGTCAATTAAAT
Source organism: Cephalophus harveyi (assembly GCA_006410635.1). Lineage (NCBI taxonomy): Eukaryota > Metazoa > Chordata > Mammalia > Artiodactyla > Bovidae > Cephalophus > Cephalophus harveyi. The sequence goes on along the minus strand of SJYT01066904.1, from coordinate 90,897 downwards.
GTTTAAAGAAAAATCACAATGTATTTTGAGGTTTGTAATATTTATAGGAGCAAAATATATGTCAACGAACAGGATGTAAAGATAACAAAGGAGTGCAAATGGACTCATAGTCAATGGTAAGCATAGCAAGTTTTGAATAAGTGAATGAACAGAGAATTGACATACTTTAAACTCTGCCTTCAGAAGAATCCATCCAGCAACAGGACACAGGGTGGATGAGAAGAAGAAGCATAATAGGTGTATCAAGGAAGAACAAATTGTTTGGAAGTGGTACAGGGAAGATAATGTATTTTTGAATAGCACTCCCATTTTTGGAAGTTGGATGATAAAGAAGTTGATGACATCACTAGAGAAACAGAACCTTGTGTGAAGAACTGCCGAGGAAAGACAATAATGAATTTACTTATAACCTTACTGAGTCTGAGGTGAAGGTGAGACCATGCAACTTGAGATGGATCACAAGCAATTCAAATTTCCCCTAATATAAAAATTTCCCAAATGCTGGTCCTGAAAAGTACATGCTGTTTTTGAGACTTGTTTTCACTATATGTTACATGATTTATTGTAAATGTTTTAATATATCCAAGCTCTGAGCAAAAGAAACAAATGGGAAACCAGGACAGTGTGGGAAATCTGTAGGAGAGCTTGTCAAGAGGTCTTTTGGTCCAGCCTCCAGAAAGACTGAAGGCAAAAGAGAAGAAGGTGACAAAGGATGAGATGGTTGGATGGTGTCATCGATTCAATGGACATGAGTCTGAGCAAATTCCAGGAGACAGAGAAGGACAGGGAAGCCTGGCCTGCTGCAGTTCATGGGGTCGCTAAGAGCTGGAGATGACTAAACAACAACAACCATCTCTGAGCAAAATTCCAAGGAACAAAGCCAGCAGACCCTGAGCGTCCAGCCAAAAGTGTACCTGCTTGGCTCAGGAGACTGGCATGAAGGTTTCTGACTGCTCTTTAGCTCCTGCCCACATTTCCATGTGCCCTTCCTTCTCTGCATGCTTCCATTCTTTGATGCTCTAAATCCACCACCATGAATCTAGATAAATAAGATTAACAGCAAAAACCAAGAGGCCATCATTTCTTATTTTATATATTTTTTTACTACCCATGCCCATCTCCCTTTTCTCCTCCCCTCAATAGCAGTTATCCTATTGAGGGACCAGGTAGGCACTTAGCTGTCACAGATATCATTAGGGTAGTCTGTCTTATGCCCATCTCCTGGTCAAGTCTCATTCACAATCCTTCTAACCATCCTGGAATCAGTCCTACTCTAAACTGTAACATAGATTTGTCTTTTCCATGCCCCATTCAGTGATACTTTTCCACATTTGGGACCTATTACCAAAGGTGACGAGCAACCTCTAAGTGCCCTTTAACTGCCCAATGTCCTGTTCTGGTATCCTCCCCAGCACCCCACCTCCATTCTTTTCTCCCCTTATATCCTCTACTTTTGAAATCTCCAAGCTCCTTAGTATTACTAACTTCTGTTAAGGAGTAAGAAGAAAAATAGGTTGTTTGACCTAAATCAAGTAACAGTGCAATACTGAAATCTAAGCTTCATTCAGAGCACTTGCCTTTTTTTAAAGCTCTTGCATGCTTAAGTGACTCTCCAGACAATGTGACAGTCAGTTCAGTTCAGTCGCTCAGTTGTGTCCAACTCTTTGCAACCCCATGGACTGTAGCATGCTAGGACTCCCTGTTCATCACCAACTCCTGGAGTTTACTCAAACTCATGTTCATTGAGTCAGTGATGCCATCTAACATCTCATCCTCTGTCATCCCCTTCTCCTCCCAGCTTCAATCTTTTTCCAGCATCAGGGTCTTCTCAAATGAGTCAGATCTTCACATCAGGTGGGCAAAATATTAGAGTTTCAGGTTTAACATCAGTCCTTAAAAAGAATATTCAGGACTGATTTCCTTTAAGATGGACTGGTTGGATCTCCTTGCAGTCCAAGAGACTCTCAAGAGTCTTCTCCAACATTTCGCCAATTCTTCTCCAAGAATTGATCAAAAGCATCAATTCTTTGGGGCTCAGCTTTCCTTATAGTCCAACTCTCATATCCATACATAACTACTGGAAAAACATAGCCTTGACTAGATGGACCTTAGTCGGCAAAGTAATGTCTCTGCTTTTGAATATGCTGTCTAGGTTGGACATAACTTTTATTCCAAGGAGTAAGCGTCTTTTAATTTCATGGCTGCAGTCACCATCTGCAGTGATTTTGGAGCCCCCCAAAATAAAATCAGTCACCATTTCCACTGTTTCCCCATCTATTTCCCATGAAGTGATGGGACCAGATGCCATGATCTTCGTTTTCTGAATGTTGAGCTTTAAGCCAACTTTTTCACTCTCCTCTTTCACTTTCATCAAGAGGCTTTTGAGTTCCTCTTCACTTTCTGCCATAAGGGTGGTGTCATCTGCATATCTGAGGTTATTGATATTTCTCCAGGCAATCTTGATTCCAGCTTCTGCTTAATCCAGCCCAACATTTCTCATGATGTACTCTGCATATAAGTTAAATAAGCAGGGTGACAATATACAGCCTTGACGTACTCCTTTTCCTCTTTGGAACCAGTCTGTTGTTCCATACCCAGTTCTAACCATTGCTTCCTGACTTGCATACAGATTTCTCAAGAGGCAGGTTTGGTGGTCTGGTATTTCCATCTCTTTCAGAATTTTCCACAGTTAATTGTGATCCACACAGTCAAAGGCTTTGGCATAGTCAATAAAGCAGAAATAGATGTTTTTCTGGAACTCTCTTGCTTTTTCCATGATCCAGCAGATGTTGGCAGTTTGATCTCTAGTTCCTCTGCCTTTCCTAAACCCAACTTGAACATCTGGAAGTTCATGGTTCACGTATTGTTGAAGCCTGCTTGAAGAATTTTGAACATCACTTTGCTAGCGTGTGAGATGAGTGCAACTGTGCAGTAGTTTGAGCATTCTTTGGCACTGCCTTTCTTTGGGATTGGAATGAAAACTGACCTTTTCCAGTCCTGTGGCCACTGCTGAGTTTTCCAAATTTGCTGGCCTATTGAGTGCAGCACTTTCACAGCATCATCTTTTTTAGGATTTGAAATAGCTCAAGTGGAATTCCATCACCTCCACTAGCTTCGTTCATAGTGATGCTTCCTAAGGCCCAGTTGACTTCACATTCCAGAATGTCTGGCTCTAGGAGAGTGATCACACCATCGTGATTATCTGGGTGGTGAAGATCTTTTTTGTACAGTTCTTCTGTGTGTTCTCGCCACTGCTTCTTAATATCTTCTGCTTCTGTTAGGTCCATACCATTTCTGTCCTTTATTGTGCCCATCTTTGCATCAAATGTTCCCTTGGTATCTCTAATTTTCTTGAAGAGATCTCTAGTCTCTCCCATTCTGTTGTTTTCCTCTATTTCTTTGCACTGATCACTGAGGAAGGCTTTCTTATCTCTCCTTGCTGTTCTTTGAAACTCTGCATTCAGATGCTTATATCTTTCTTTTTCTCCTTTGCTTTTGGCTTCTCTTCTTTTCACAGCTATTTGTAAGGCCTCCCCAGACAGCCATTTTGCTTTTTTGCATTTCTTTTCCATGGGGATGGTCTTGATCCCTGTCTCCCGTACAATGTCACGAACCTCATTCCATAGTTCTTCAGGCACTCTATCTATCAGATCTAGGCCCTTAAATCTATTCCTCACTTCCACTGTATAATCATAAGGGATTTGATTTAGGTCATACCTGAATGGTCTAGTGGTTTTCCCTACTTTCTTCAATTTGAGTCTGAATTTGGCAATAAGGAGTTCATGATCTGAGCCACAGTCAGCTCCCGGTCTTGTTTTTGTTGACTGTATAGAGCTTCTCCATCTTTGGCTGCATAGAATATAATCAATCTGATTTCGGTGTTGACCATCTGGTGATGTCCATGTGTAGAGTCTTCTCTTGTGTTGTTGGAAGAGGGTGTTTGCTATGACCAGTGTCATAGCAAAACTCTATTAGCCTTTGCCTTGCTTCATTCTGTACTCCAAGGCCAAATTTGCCTGTTACTCCAAGTGTTTCTTGACTTCCTACTTTTGCATTCCAGTTCCCTATAATGAAAAGGACATCTTTTTTGGGTGTTAGTTCTAGAAGGTCTTATAGGTCTTCATAGAACCATTCAACTTCAGCTTCTTCAGCGTTACTAGTCAGGGCATAGACTTGGAGTACATGATATTGAATGGTTTGCCTTGGAAACAAACAGAGATCATTCTGTCATTTTTGAGATTGCATCCAAGAACTGCATTTTGGACTTTTTGTTGACCATGATGACTACTCCATTTCTTCCAAGGGATTCCTGTCCACAGTAGTAGATATAATGGTCATCTGAGTTAAATTCATCCATTCTAGTCCACTTTAATTTGCTGATTCCTAAAATGTTGACATTCACTCTTGCTGTCTCCTGTTTGACCACTCCAATTTGCCTTGATTCATGGACCTAACATTCCAGGTTCCTATGCAATATTGCCCTTTATAGCATCGGACCTTGCTTCCATTGCCAGTCACATCCACAACTGGGTGTTGTTTTTGCTTTGGCTCCGTATCTTTATTCTTTCTGGATTTATTTCTCCACTGATCTCCAGTAGCATATTGGGCACCTACTGACCTGGGGAGTTCATCTTTAAGTGTCCTATCTTTTTGCCTTTTCATACTGTTCATGGGGTTCTCAAGGCAAGAATACTGAAGTGGTTTACCATTCCCTTCTCCACTGGACCACATTTTGTCATGTGGCAAAGGGTAAGGAAAAGTTGACATTTTATTTCATTCTGTAATTCTATATACTTAAAAAATTAGTGCTGCTGCTGCTGCTGCTGCTAAGTTGCTTCAGTCGTGTCCGACTGTGTGTGACCCCATAGACGGCAGCCCACCAGGCTCCTCCGTCCCTGGGATTCTCCAGGCCTATGCTATTCAACTGAGTATATTCTGTTTCAAAGAGTCATGTTTAACATTACAGGATAAATATCCAAATATAAAGTAAAGAAATAACAGTATCCTTATTTACATATGGAAAAACTACTAGGCAGTTCTGCTTCCCTTCCTCCTTCTCCTCTGTCTTTGTACATGGTTACTAGGGAAGAAAGTTGGAAGATGACACAGTTCCTGGACTCCAAGAATGCAAATAAGACACTAACAAGTGTATAATCAAGAAATGACTAATTTCGGATGTTTATCGGAATTAGGAAGTGAAAGTCACTCAGTCGTGTCTGACTCTTTGAGACCCCATGGACTATACAGTCCATGGAATTCTCCAGGCCAGAATACTGGAGTGGGTAGCCTTTCCCTTCTCCAGAGGATCTTCCCAACCCAAGGATGGAACCCAGGTCTCACGGATTGCAGGCAGATTCTTTACCAACTGAGCCACAAGGGAAGCCCTTACAGTAATTAAGAGAATAGTAATAAAAGAAAAAGTTAGAGAAGGCTAATGAGGATTTACCCATTTCATCTTAATCATTATCATCAGATCAATTATCATCAGACTTATTTTGTGGCCAATGTATGCAAAAACATTGAGTTTGCCACAGGAAGTTAAAGTAGTAATAACAGAACCGCCAAAACTTGTACCTCTCTGTGTTAAAATAAGTTAAAAAAAATTCATAATTTAGATTATTATACACTGAATAACTGAGTGTCACAGATGGGTAGGAAAATAAACAGTGCTCATGGCATCATTTAAACATCAATACAACACACACAGAGAAAAAGTAATTGCATGCGGCCAAGGTGATTTCATGGCTGAAAAACACATTTGATTGTCCCTATCTTTGAACCAGTTTGTTTTATTTGTTGCTGTTGTTTAGCTGCTAAGTCATTTCCAACTCTCTGCAACAATATGGACTGCAGCACGCCGGGCTTCCCTGTCTTTCGGTGTCTCCCAGAGTATGCTCAAACTCATGTCCGTTGAATTGGTGGTGCTATCTAACTATCACATCCTCTGCCTCCCCCTTCTCCTTTTGCCTTCAATCTTGCCCAGCCTCAGGGTCTTTTTAAATGAGTCGGCTCTTTGCATCAGGTGGCCAAAGTATTGGAGCTTCAGCTTCAGCATCAGTCCTTCCAATGAATATTCAGGTTTGGTTTCCCTTAGGATTGACCAGGTGGATCTCTTTGCTGTCCAAGGGACTCTCAAGAGTTTTCTCCAACACCACAATTCAAAAGCATCAATTCTTCAACGCTTAGTCTTCTTTATGGTCCAACTCCCACATCCATCCATGACTACTGGAAACACCATAGCTTTGATTATACAGACCTTTGTCAGCAGAGTGATGTCTCTGTATATTTTCCTAAAACAGAATCATAATAGGCCAGTGAACCAAATAGAATAGAGCATGTTATTCTGCCTTTCATTCCTTTGGGAATAAGTTCAGTTCTGAGCACACCGATGAAAGCCTTCTGGCCTTGTTGCTGAGAAGCAACCTGAATGTGCTGATGGAGTCTGCAGTCTGTCATCACTGGCCGAAATCAGATGGAAAGCAGGCAACCATGGCCGCAAAGTTCTAAGTAGGGAATAAAATACTAGAAATACGAATTACTCACTATCTCACTAACTCTTTTTTAAAAATTGGAGTATAATTGCTTTACACTGTTGTTTTAGTTTCTGCTGTACAACAAAGTGAACCACTATATGTGTACATATATCCCCTCCCTGTTGGATTTCCTTCCTACCGCGCCTGCCCTATCCCTCTAGATCATCACAGAGCACCGAGCTGAGCTCCCTGTGCTACACTAGCCATCTGTTTTACACATTTTTTAAGTAAAGGATCTTTTTGGTGACTCAGATAATAAAGAATCTGTTTGCAATGCAGGAGACCTGGGTTCAACCTCTAGGTCAGTATGATTCCCTGGAGACAGGAATGACTATACCCTCCAATATTCTTGCCAATATTCTGTCCATGGAGAAGTCCATGGACAGAGGAGCCTGGTGGGCTGCAATTAATGGGGTTGCAAAGAGTCAAACATGACTGAGCAATAATACGTTTATTTTATTAAAACCTTGGAGGAGAGCAATAAAACTACATAAAGGACCTCTGGACCACACTAGCTGTGATTTCACTACTCTGCCCCTTCACTCTTTGACTCCTCATTGTGCTTCTAGTCAGGGTAATCTATGTTATGGCACAATAACAATCAACCCCTAAAGTATCAGTGGCTTGAGAAAAACATTATAACTTAACAAAAATCCTCTGCCAGTCTGGGCAAACCTCACAGGCAGTCCTCCATAAATATTTGTTGGATGAACAAATGAGAATGCAGGAAATCATAGCTGTACACCATAAAGCATAATCCCAAAGGCCTAAAATAACCCAACTTTTAATATGACAAGGGAGGCAAACAAGGTTGAAACTGTGGTTCAGTGGAGGACTTTGGTTATTGCCTAAAACTTGGCAGTAGTTGTCTTGATGAACTTTGGACCAAGGGTAGCCAGATTCTCTAATATTTCATTAGAAGTTGAAAATCACGATTTTTTCATGAAATTCCTGATTTTTTTCATTTGATTCAAAATTTTCAAAGTCATTTGCAAGTTGTACCCAGAAAACATGAACCTTTTGCTTTAAGTGAAAAGACTAAAAGTGTGTCCTGAGATTAAGTAGAGAAAGAAAGAGAAGAGAGAGAAAGAACAAAATCTCCAAATCCATTTCTCCATCACTTAAACTGCAACTTGGAGGGATCTCTGCTCTAGGTCTTCACCTCTCACCTCTGCCTCTCTTTACCCAGAAATTTAGAAAACCACTTCTTTATTTATAGCACCAGCTCCTTTATGTATTGTACAATCCCTCCTGTGAAAGTTAAGAAGGGATCAATCCTGCCTTCACTGATGTTATTGTGTGTGTTGCATAACAATATCTAAGTAAATAAGAAGCCCTGGGGAAAGATCTTCCAAGGTTAAACTATTTAGAATAAAGAACTGCTGTCATTAAAATGGCACTGGCAGAATAAAAGATCTAATATCTACTTCACATAATAGATGAAGTCTAAACCAGGAACTCTTTCCAGTAACCAATAATTTGACCTGATTACATAATGAGCGTCTCTTTTTCTTTGCCCTAAAGTTGAACTTCGTATATAGAGGGGCTGCCAAACACATTTTTACTGTAAAGAAATGTTGTTTTCCAATTGTATTACCCAAAAGGCTTAAATTCAGAGGAAAATGTTCAAAAATCAAATTTCTGGATTTCTTTGGATCTAGTTTGGGGTGATTTAGCTAGAAGTATCTGCTTTTTTTTTTCCAGAGGGAATTATCACTGAGCAAGGTTGATCAAACTTTAAATATAATTGTTCATTTCAGTGGCCCTAAGCCCACACTTGGGAGTTTTCCAGCTGTGGAATCAATGAAAACACACCCTGAACTCTCCAGTCAGGGACACAGTACTGGATTCCAGGCAATCTGCTTTTCCAAGGAAATACTTGAATAAAAACACACTTGTCCCTCCTCCCTTGCAGAGAATTCTGCCATCATATGTCCAAATACACCTACATGTTATTTTTGCTACATAGAGCTGCCATTTCAAATTTCTGTTATGTCTGTCATATGCTGGCTTTAATTTTAAGGTAACTGGGAAAATAAATATTCAATACCTTTCTCTGCTGAGTCCCATCCTCTAGTTGAAATCCCCACACACAAAAAATAGACTTTGATGGATGTTTTAAATTTTAAATTGGTGTAGTTGATTCACAATATTGTTAGTTTCAAGTGTACAGAAAAGCAAATCAGTTATACAATATGTAGACTTCTGGTGGATTTTTAAAAATTTTTATCTTTAATCAGAGGATAACTATTTTACAATACTGTGTTGGTTTCTGGTGTACATCAACATGAATCAGCCATAGGTGTACACATTTTCCCTCTCTCTTGAACCTCCCTCCCTCTTCCCTCTCCATCGTACCCCCTTAGGTTGTCACAGAGCACCAGATTTGGGTAACTTGTGTCATATAGCAAATTCTCCCTGGTTATCTATTTTATACATGGTCATGCATATTTCAATGTTACTCTCTCAAATTATGCCCCTCTTTCCTTCCCCCACTATGTGATGTACTTTTGGGGTACTTGTAACTAGTCTTCTCACTAGGTTATCTTGCTCATTGCTGGATACCATATGTTTGAGTAGTGCCTTGAAATAAATGTCACCAGTCCTGACTAAATCTTCAGGAACCCCTAAACTGGACTAAAAGATCCCAGAAGACCATGTGAAAGCAGTGACAGAACTCTTAAACTGGAAGAAGATAGTAGAGTTTGGATGAGGCAAGAAAGAACTTGTAGTATCAGAGAAGCTTGTAAACCAAAGTGCTCAAATACACAAAGAAATAAATTGCTGAGAAAGACAGCCAACAATATCAACTATTAACAGATAAGTTCAATGCAGAAAAAATTAAAATATTAAAATAGTGGAGAAGAGAGAAAAATATCTGAAAATGAGTGTGCTTAAGCACACATTCTTCAAACTGATAAAATATTGGAAAAATTTTAAAATAAAAGAAATAATGAAGTAAAACAGGCAGAAATAAGACAATAAGTGGATAAGAAAAAAAAAACAATTAGAAATCTTGAAAATGAATAACATAGTTATTAAGATTCAGAGAAGGCAATGGCACCCCACTCCAGTACTCTTGCCTGGAAAATCCCATGGACATAGGAGCCTGGAGGGCTGCAATCCATGGGGTCGCTGAAGGTCGGACACGACTGAGCGACTTCACTTCCACTTTTCACTTTCATGCATTGGAGAAGGAAATGGCAACCCACTCCAGTGTTCTTGCCTGGAGAATCCCAGGGATGGGGGAGCCTGGTGGGCTGCTGTCTGTGGGGTCGCACAGAGTCGGACACGTCTGAAGTGACTTCGCAGTAGCAGTAGCAGTTATTAAGATTTAAAACAATTCCATAGATGAGACAAATAGGTTTACACAGGTGAAGAGTTTGTGGACTGGAAGGTTGTCCTGAGGAGTTCACCTGGAATGAAGCATAAGGGAATAAACAGATGAGAATTATAAAAGAAAAGTTAAAGACAGGGCATATAGATTGAGTGGCTTAATCATATTTCTAAAAGAAGCACTATAGGAAGTGAGTTCAGGAAATAGCAGAAAGCTCCATTAGAAGAGATGAGATGAGAATGTACCAAAAATTAATTATAAATTATCCAATCCAAAATGCATGTTATATACCAAGCAGGGTGACTAATATTGAATTAGATAGAAAAGTTATACTTAAAAGTATTAAGAATTTAAAAAATCTTAAAAAACTGTCAGGAAGAAAAAGAGAGATTGTCTACAAAGAAAAACCAATCTGACTGGCACACAGCAGGCTTCTGGAGAGCAACAATAAAACCCCAAATTATAGATGTTAAAAATAAGAGAGTAGCAACCCGTGCAAACCTTGAAATAGACTCCATAGCATCCAAGTCAGCAGATTGAAAAAGAAAAACTAAGAGAGGAATTTGTTGACAATCCAACAGGGGAGAGGCAAGTTATATATGTATACACATAAATAACTGTGTATACACATAAATAACTGTGTAACTTTTACATATGTAAAAAAAAAAAAAAAAAAACTTCCCCAGTGACTCAGTGGTAAAGAATCTGCCTGCAATGCACAAGCCGCAGAAGACGGGTTCTATCCCTGGCTCAGAATATCTTCTGGAGAAGGAAATGGCAACCTACTCCAGTATTCTTTCCTGGAAAATCCCATGGACAGAGGAGCCTGGTGGACTACACAGTCTGTGGGGTCACAAAGAGTTGGACATGACTGAGTGAGTAAACAGCAACTAATGAAAGAAATCGTTGCATTTCCATATATCAGTAACAAATAATCAGAAGCTGAAATTTTAAAGCAATCCTATTTATATTACATCAAAAAACTTTTTAAAATACTTAGGGAAAAGCCTAACAAGGGACATGCAGGTCTATACACTGAAAACTAAAACATATTGTTGAGAGAAATTAAAGAAGATTCACATGAATGGAGACTGAGAACATGGGTTAAAAAAAAGTCAGCTATTTTTTAAGATATCAGTTCTCTCCAAATTCATGTGTAGATGCAACACATCAAGTCAAAATCCCAGCAGAGCAGCATTTCAGCAAATTTGAACAGATACTTCACTAGATTTAATATACGGATGACAAATAACCACATGACAAGATGTTCAACATAAGGGTCATTAGGGAAATGAGCATTAAAACCACAATGAAGTATTACTACATGCCCATTAGAAGAGCTAAAATTAAAAAGGCTGGCCATGCCAAGTGTTAGCAAGGGTGGGGGTATAAATGATGCAACCACTTTGGAAAACAGTTCAGCAATTTCTTAAAAATTTAAAAATACATCTAGCATATGATCCAAACATCCAATTCTAGGTAATTATCTAAGAGAAAAAAAGGATATGTCCTCAAAAAGACTTGTAATCACAACACATAGATTAGAATAGCCAAAATAATAACCTCAGATATGCAGAAGACACCACCCTTATGGCAGAAAATGAAGAGGAACTGAAAAGCCTTTTCATGAAAGTGAAAGAGGTGAGTGAAAAAGTTGGCTTAAAGCTCAACATTCAGAAAATGAAGATCATGGCATCTGGTCCCATCACTTCATGGGAAATAGATGGGGAAATAGTGGAAACAGTGTCAGACTTTGTTTTGGGGGGCTCCAAAATCACTGCAGATGGTGACTGCAGCCATGAAATTAAAAGACACTTACTCCTTGGAAGGAAAGTTATGACCAACCTAGATAGCATATTCAAAAGCAGAGACATTACTTTGCCGACTAAGGTCTGTCTAGTCAAGGCTATGGTTTTTCCAGTGGTCATGTATGGATGTGAGAGTTGGACTGTGAAGAGAGCTGAGTGCCGAAGAATTAATGCTTTTGAACTGTGGTGGTTGGAGAAGACTCTTGAGAGTCCCTCGGACTGCAAGGAGATCCAACCAGTCCATTCTAAAGGAGGTTGGTCCTGGGTGTTCATTGGAAGGACTGATGGTAAAGCTGAAATACTTGGCCACCTCATGCAAAGAGTTGACTCATTGGAAAAGACTCTGATGCTGGGAGGGATTGGGGGCAGGAGGAGAAGGGGACGACCGAGGATGAGATGGCTGGATGGCATCACCGACTCGATGGATGTGAGTCTGAGTGAACTCCGGGAGTTGGTGATGGACAGGGAGGCCTGGCGTGCTGCGATTCACTGGGTCGCAAAGAGTCGGACACGACTGAGCGACTGAACTGAACTGAACTTAATGATGTTGTTGTAATGTAATGATATGGAACAACAGGAACTTTCATTCACATCTGATAGGAACTTTGAAAGAATGTTGGACAGTTTGTTACAAAACTAGTCATTCTATTCAACCTAGTATTTGTGCTCCTTGGTATTTACGAATGCCCAAATCAACTGGAAACTTCTGTCCACACAGAAACCTGCGCAAGGACGTTTACAGCAGCCTTATTCATAACTGCCAAAACTTGAAAGCAACTGAGATGCCTTTCAGTAAGTGAATGGATAAATAAGCTGTGGTATATCCAGACAGTGGAATATTATTCAGTACAAAAAAGAAATGAGCTATCAAGCCATGAAAAGACATGAAGGAACCTTCAATGTGTATTGCTAAGTGAAAGAAGGCAATCTGAATAGGTTATGTACTGGAAAGAGCCCAACTAGATGACATCTTGGAAAAGGTAAAACTGTGGTGGCAGTAGAAAGATCAGTCGTTGGTGGGTAATGGAGGGGGAGAGATGAATAAGTGGGGCACATTTTAAGGCAGTGAAACTATTTTTAAGGATTCAAAAGGATTTTAAGGCAGTGAAACTATTCTGTATGATACTGTAGTGGTGGATATATATTGTTATACACTTGTCAAAACTCAGAATGTTTAACACCAAGAGTGAATCTTCAAAAGCTATAGACTTTGGGTGATAATGTAGTTTCATCAGTTGTAGCAAATGTACCACTCTGTGGGGGATGTTAATTGTGGGGGAGGCTGTACCTTTGGGTGGCCAAAATAAAGGGCAACTCATTAAAATTGTACTTTCTGTTCAATTTTGCTATAAATCTAAAACCTCTTAAAAAAATAAAGGCAGCTTTTTAAAAAAGGCTTATACATAAACATTACTTGTAGATGTATTTGTAATCATCAAAACCTAGAAACAACCCCAATGTCCATCAACAAAATGAATAAGTTGTGGTATATCTGTGTACTGAATTACTACTCCACAATAGAAAGAATTATTGATACATAGAGAGCACTATGAGCCTCACAATAACTATGCTGATTGAAATGTGCTAGGCAAAAAAGAGTACACACTCTATGATTCCATTTGTATAATATCTTAATATGAAAGCAGATCAGTGTTTGCCTGGGTAGGTTCAGTTCAATTGTTCAGTTGTGTTTGACTCTTTGCGACCCCATGGACTGCAGCACGCCAGGCTTCCCTGTCCTTCACCAACTTCCAGAGCTTGCTCAAACTCAAGTCCATTGATTTGGTGATGCCATCCAACCATCTCATCCTCTGTCATCCCCTTCCCCTCTTGCCTTCAATCTTTCCCAGCAGCAGGATTTTTTCCAATGAGTCAATTGACTAGGGTGGGGCAAGAGGGAAGGGTTACAAAGGAGAATTAAACTACTTTAGGGATAGGTTCTCTATCTCAATTGTGGTGATGGTTTCACAGCAAACATTGGATAGACAGATGATAGATAATACATAGATACATAGATAGATAAAAAGAAAAATATTCTGCAAAATAATGAGTATAAAAAGCTGCATACAGAATAGAGCTCCTAGTACGATATCTTGTATGTCAATTTCAAAGGCACACAAAACAAAACTTTATATTGTTTATAGATAAAAATAACTTTATGTAATGGAAGTACAAACACATGAAAGGAAGGATATTTAGCTTCAGGATAGTACTGTCTCTGGTAGGAAGAAAGGGGAAGGGGATTAGTAAGGATCATAAAAGCGATTTCAGCTGTATCTGCCATGTTTTGTTTTTAAAAGCTCCTCTGAGTGAGGGGTATGTTGGTATTCATTACATTCGTCTCTGAACTTTCCTCAGTGTTTGAAACACTGTAGTTCACAGTGCATGTACACCCCATGGACTGGGGTGACCAACTCTTTGCGACCCCATGGACTGTAGCCCATCAGGCTCCTCTGTCAATGGAATTCTCCAGGCAAGAATACTGAATTGGGTTGCCATTTCCTCCTCCAGGAGATCTTCCCGACCCAGGGTCTGAGCCTGCATCTCCCATGTTTCCTGCACTGGCAGTCAGATTCTTCACCTCTGCATCATCCTTCGTATTACTTTATTGTAAGAAACAGCTTCCCTGGTGGCTCAAATGGTAAAGAATCTGCCTGCAATGCAGGAGACCAGATTCAATCCCTGGGTCAGGACATTCCCTGGAGGAGGGCATAGCAACCCACTCCAGTATTCTTGCCTAGAGAATCCCCATGGACAGAGGGGCCTGGTGGGCCACAGTACATGGAGTCATAAGGAGTCAGACACAACTGAAGCAACTTAGCATGCACACACACAGGAAACACTAAAGATGTATGTTGTTACTACTTTGAAACCTATTTTGTAACCTAAAATGATATTCGCAAATGGCTGAGGCCTCATATATTTATAAATAAAAAGATAATAAGGAAGTATTCAGTTCAGTTCAGTTCAGTATGTAAGCATAAGTGAGGAAAGTATCTGCATATCAGGCTGATACGCATAACCAGAGAGCATGTCTCACATTGGTTCTCCTTAAATGCTCCTCTACTCCTTCTCTGCTATTTAAACCTCTCCATCTGAACAGTCGTCCAAGCTGGCCTAGGCAGTGGTTGAGAAATGCCAAATTCAGGCCTCATGTGACCAATCTGTTGTGTTATCTGGTAAGTCACTTGGAAGCAGCAGGCATTTCTTTCTTTCTTTCTTTTTTTTTTTTTTTCCTAACAAGGGAATAGAAATGACCTGTCCTGAGTGACTTCAATGTAAGTTTCATTTGACAATCCATGAAGATGATGTAACCCAAAGCAGCTCATTCATTTCAAGTCTTAAAATCCAAGTCATAGCAAATCAGAATTAGATGAGCTTCTATTTTAAAAATCTAGAGAATAATTTAATGAGGTATAGGACATTTTATTACTTTAGAAATTTGTTGCAATGAGCTATAGAAAACTCGTGTTAAAAAATTAGTTTCTTGAGCTCTTTATTACTCGGAGATGCACAATAGCTAGAGTTCAAACTTAGTAAAAAGAACTTCAGTCTCCTTTAACACATAGGTCACGCTGCTAGTAAGGAAAGGTATTTGTATACAGTGCTATATATTCAAGCAAATTAAGTCTATTCCTTAAAACTAAACACTAGCACTGCTCGCAGAACTTTCTGCAATGAAGGAAGTGTCTGATATCTATGCCGTCCAAAATGGTAGCTGTTAACTGGGAAGCTAGTCAGACCAAGGAACTAACGTTTTTATATTATTTCAGTTCAGTTCAGTTCAGCTGCTCAGTCGTGTCCTACTCTTTGCCACCCCATAAATTGCAGCATGCCAGGCCTCCCTGTCCATCACCAACTCCCAGAGTTTACTCAAACTCATGTCTATCGAGTTGGTGATGCCATCCAGCCATCTCATCCTCGGTCATCCCCTTCTCCTCCTGCCCCCAATCCCTTCCAGCATCAGAGTCTTTTCCAATGAGTCAACTCTTTGCATCAGGTGGCCCAAGTATTGGAGTTTCAGCTTTACCATCAGTCCTTCCAATGAACACCCAGGACTGATCTCTTTTAGAATGGACTGGTTGGATCTCCTTGCAGTCCAAGGGACTCTCAAGAGTCTTCTCCAACACCACAGTTCAAACGCATCAATTCTTCGGCACTCAGCTTTCTTCACAGTACAACTTTCACATCCATACGTGACCACTGGAAACACCATAGCATTGACTAGATGGACCTTTGTTGGCAAAGTAATGTCTCTGCTTTTGAATATGCTATCTAGGTTGGTCATAACTTTCCTTCCAAGGAGTAAGTGTCTTTTAATTTCATGGCTGCAGTCACCATCTGCAGTGATTTTGAAGTCCAAAAAAATAAAGTCTGACACTGTATCCACTGTTTCCCCATCTATTTCCCATGAAGTGATGGGACCAGATGCCATGATCTTCGTTTTCTGAATGTTGAGCTTTAAGCCAACTTTTTCGCTCTCCTCTTTCACTTTCATCAAGAGGCTTTTTAGCTCCTCTTCACTTTCTGCCATAAGGGTGGTGTTATCTGCATATCTGAGGTTATTGATATTTCTCCCGGCAATCTTGATTCTAGCTTGTGTTTCTTCCAGTCCAGCGTTTCTCATGATGTACTCTGCATATAAGTTAAATAAGCAGGGTGACAATATACAGCCTTGACGGACTCCTTTTCCTATGTGGTCTTAGGTAGTCAATTATCTTAAATTCTCAGAGCCTCAAATCTTAAGTAATGTAAATTCTTTAACTCTAGTCTCATTTTACAGATCAGTATCTAGTAAGACCTAATGGAAGAGAGGTTAAAGAGCTCCAGTCGCCATCCTTTCAGAATCTGTTAATCTCTGAAAGGGAGTACAGCTGACTTTTCAGAAATCCCCAAATCTTGCACATTGCTTATGCAATCACTGATCCCTTAAAGAAAGAAACTAAAGAAAATGCAGATTCACCAGCTCAATGTCTAAATAAAATATTAATTTCCAAATACTTTCTGATTCCAGACAGGTAAACATCACCTTCTGGTAAAGGTTTACCAGGTGTTTACCTGTATCTGCAATGGTGTTGTTTGAGTGGATGGGACAGGGGTGAGTAGGTGAAGGGGAGGGAGGGCAGAGGTAAATAGGTTCTGTGAGAATGAGCAAGTTTAAATTTCTGTGCTAAGTGTGTCAGAATAAAACCTAATAAAAACAAGTTTTTCAATTGAACAAACTAACAAATATCTTTATTTATTTGCTAGGTAGCATGCAAAAGACTTTATTTTTTTAAATTTTATTTTATTTTACTTTACAATACTGTATTGGTTTTGCCATACATCAACATATCTTTAAATGAAAGGAAAAAGACGTAAATACAAGGAAAATAAAGCCACCTGCAAGTGTGAGAGGCCTCCCACTTCACTCTGCCCAGGACAACTATACAGCGGCCTCTCATAGAGTCAGAAATTACCAGTACTGTCTAGAGAAAGGCAGTTGATGAGAAGGGCCATACAGAGCTGTGAACTTCTTAGTGGCCTGGATGAGGCCCATGGTTCTATGGAAGGAGGACAATGTTATACATTTTTACAAAATTGAAGAACTAAGCCAAAATGGTCAATGAGAACTTGATTCACCCTTTTCCAAATCCCAGCCTCTCCAGCAATGGCCAAGTTGTACAGGCTTAGCTTAACTATAATATATGGAAGTTATTTATAAAAATACCTTTAATTTTTAAAAAACATTTAACATATACTTAAAAGCCAGAGGAAAAGATTTATGATGTTTTGGCTGCAAAGTAGTTGAATATTCTGTGTTCCTAATCCCTTCCTTTGACCAACAGTAAACATACTACCTGTTTACTTTAACTGAGCATCTTTTAACTAGCAATGAAATAATATTCAAAGTTTATCAAAATCCATCAACTAGCAAACTATACAAATAGAAAAGAGGCTTGAATAAAAAGAAAAAGGGGAAAAAAATCAGAAACAGCCAAAATAAAATAAAATACCCAAAGTGGAAGGACAGTAAGGAGAGTTTGGGGCTAACATTGGGAGGCAATGTAAAAGGGATGAGAAGAGGGATAGATTAGGAGTATGGGATTAACTGTCACATACTAGTATATGTAAAATAAATAAGCAACAAGGATTTACTATTTAAGAGCTGGAATAACATTTAATATTTTATAATAACCTAAAAGGAAAATAATCTGAAAAGACATGTATGTGTACTTGAATCACTTTACTGTGCAATTGAAACTAACACAGTACTGCAAATCAACTAAACTTCAACAAAAATGTGCTTATTGAGAAAAATATTAATTGAGATAATATAGGAATTATTTTAAAATCCTAAACACTGATGTTAATGTTAATAAAATTCACAAAATATATTAAATTGTCAATGTTTGCCTTAATTAAATTCTCAATGTTTGGCTTAATTAAATTGTTTCTAAGATCAAAACTAAATTGTCTCTTCAATATAACACATAGGCATGCAACTGTGAACACCTGGAACGCTCAATAAATTCTTCACAAAAATGTAAATATTTTGTGAAAAGCAAATAGATGTTGATACACTATAAGTAGACTTTGCTTGGTGAACTGTTTGGAATTTAATGAAATATAGACTCACTCGTGTGTAACAGGACCTAGAGTATTGTAGGTTACTCATATATCAAAACTAAACAAACTCAGATTTGTGGTTATAAGAGGCAGATTTGAGGGGAGGAAATTGAATGAAGGCAGTCAGTAAGTACAAAGTTCTAATTATAAGATATATGAATACTATGGATGTAATGTGCAATGTGACAAATATAGTTAACACTGCTGTATGTCATATATAAAAGTTGTTAAAAGGGTAAATCCTAAGAGTTCTCAGCAAAAGAAAAAAAATTTTTCTCTTTCTTTTTTGTATCTATATGAGATGATGGATGTTGACTAAACTTATGTAATAATAATTATTATATTTTAATTATATTATTAGTTATATCATATGTAATTACATATTTAGTTATATTATTATTATAACTTCATGATGTAAGTCAAATCATGATGCTGTATACCTTAACCTTATCCAGGGCTATATGTCAACTATATTTCAATAGAACACAAAGAAAAAAAGTAAATTTGTTCATCTACATCTCAAAAGTAAATCTGATTTGCATACACCTTAAAATATAACCAAGCAGCATTAGGGTTATAGTCAGAAAGAATGAGATCACCTAGGACCCCAAACCACTCTCATATTTTAATAGTATAGTGATATAAAGAGGTGGATGGACAGGCCTAATTTGTTAAAGAAAATGTACAGCTCTGAGAGGACCATTCATGTGGTGGTACAGTTTGGCTTCAGAGAGGAGCTGGGTAGAAAGTGCAAGATCTTCTATAAATATAATATTTCCATTTTCTATGAACAACCATGTCTGTTTAAGAATATATGGAATCTAGGGCTTCCTTGTTGGCTCAGTGGTAAAGAATCCACCTGCCAATGCAAGAGACATGGGTTTGGTCCCTGCTCCCGGAGGATCCCACATGCTGCGGAGCAAATTAAGCCCGTGCACAATAACTATTGATCCTGTGCTCTATGGCCCAGGAGCCATAACTACTGAAGCGTGAGTGCACTAGCCACGCTCTGCAACAAGAGAAACCACCACAAAGACAAATCATGTGCCACAACTAGAGAGTAGCCCCCTCTCGCTGCAACTAAAGAAAAGTCCATGCAGCAATGAAGACCCAGCATAGCCCAAAATAAATAGATACAAAGAACAAAGAATATATGGAATCTAGAAAAATGCTACAGATGAATTTATTTGCAGGGCAGGAATAGAAATGCAAGTGAAGAGAACAGACTTGTGTACTCAAGGGAGGAGGGGAAGGAGAGGGTGAGACAAACTGGGAGATTACCATTGACATAAATACACTACCATGTATAAAATAGTGGGAATTTGCGATGTAAAATAGGGATCTCAGCTTGGTGCTCTTTGATGACCTAGAGGAGTGGGAGGGGTTGTGGAAGAGAGGCTCAAGAGGGAAGGGATATATGTATACACATAGCTGATTCATGTTGTGTACAGCAGAAACTAACAACATTGAAAAGCCATTATACTCCAATAATAATTTTTTTTTTTTAAAATCCCTTGGGTTATTTCTCTCCTGTCCTAGTTGCAAGCCACTGTAAATAGATCAGTCCTAGCAGATTCCCACTCTTCTACCCAGTCTGTCACTCAGTATTCCTGCAGGAACTGTTTGCCTGGGAAACAACAGAGTTCACATGTTGGTAGGGGGTGTGAGTTGAAAATAGACTGCAGACCCCATTACTCTCTGCCGCTGTGATGAGCTGACCCACCTCCCTCAGCAGCCAAGACCATACGCAGTAGAAGAGGAGTAAAGAGGGCCTGCTAATATCCTCCTCTTCCACTGTAGGCTGGTTATCCCTGAGCACAAACTGGAGAGTTTTTTGGACTCCAGAGTCATTGGATGCTAGAAAATCAAGATGAAAGAAAAAATCCAGGTGGTTCATGCAGCAAGAGCACTTGGAGACTGATTTTTCTTGACACCTGTGGATTCTTCCCAGGATAAGTGTCCTACAGTGGAATTGACACCCAACAGGCCAGGGACATCAGAGAAAGGTTGTTTTTGACTCCATAGCTCACACATCTCTATATTCTTATGGCATTTGCAACAGCACTGTGAGCAATGATTCTTAGCTATTCTTTCATTCATGTATTCATTCTGGTCTACAACCAGAGAAAGCCTATCTAGGGTTTAATTTGCCTGGTGGCAACAGAAGGAAATCAGGAAGACTCTCTATAGAAGTTTTCAGTGAGGAGAATGGTAAAAAGTTGTCTCTGGGAAAGAGCAGAGAAATCACCTACGCCAGACTTTTGATTTTACAGAAATTTTCATGGAAGGCAAACTTGCTTTTTGTTTCTGATTCTGCATCACGCAGTTCTCTCATGGGCATATGAATGACACAGATGTCCTTATTGTCCATTCAAATTCTGCAAGATAGCAAAAGGTTTGCTCTCAGGAGTCTGCTAAACTTAACTGTAAAGTCTAGGTCTACCAATTTAAACTAGCTTTGTGACTTTAATGACACTTTGAAGATGTATAAACTAATATTCAGGGAAGTTAAATAGTTTCTGCAGTATATAGAGTTCACTGTATACACAGAATGTGAACTTTGAACAGATGAGGTCATCCTACTAAGCCCTTGGCACAATGCATGACATCACAGTACATGGCAATTGACAAAAGAGACAATGAAATTATGGTCATTATTGTTATAACGAGTTGTAGGACATTAAAACACCAACCACCTATTTTTAGTGTAGTCAGTATCAATCACTGCTGCTGCTGCTGCTAAGTCACTTCAGTCATGTCCGACTCTGTGTGACCCCATAGACGGCAGCCTGCCAGGCACTAATTTGCCTTTAAAGCTCATTCCTTGTTTCTTTCCCATACACACTGGGGTATGTTTCTTCAGGATAAATCACATTTCTGAGCTGCAGTTTTCTTTTTTTTTAATTCACCCATTTGGGCCTCATTATCAATGGTCAAATTTCTGCATTTTTCTGCTTGTCATTTTTGACCCATTAGCTGCTAAATTACTGCTTTGAGAAAGTGGCAAGTGAAGGTTTGCAAACTTTTTAGCATCATGAAACTCATTCTATAAAATCAAGAATAGAAAAGCATGATTTGGAAATCACATGGGATATATTTGTATATATACTGTACTGAACAGTTTGTATCTTTTCAAGTTGGAGGATCAAGTGTGTTTATGTTAAGGAAGTGGATAACTTCAGTTAATGAGTCAGATTAACTAGGAAAACAGAATGGCACTCTTGCTTACCCATAAAATAATGGATTTGTTATTGCTGAATGCTGGCTACATAAAGAGAGGTATCATCTGTTCTTATTGAGATACTCCTCAGAGCTGCACTTTTGTTAATAAGGATAAACTTCTTCTGGGATCGTCAAATGTTATTTTCCTACACTTGGAATCATTTCAGCAGTTTTCCTGACTTCGGGTCGAGGAGATACTGGACACTTAAGACCTGTGATGATTTGCCTCCTGCAGTGGCTTTACTTGGCATCTCAGAAGCAAAGTGAATACCCTGAGATGTATCCCAAGTCTACTTCAGTGACATCTTAAGATGTGATCTTAGAAAATCCTAGAGTATAGGGAATCTAGAGGTAGAAATCCCAGAAAAGTAGAGTCAAATGTAAAGCTGCATGATGTGGTAAGACAAACAGTTAGCTCCTTACTTTCTCTTCCCTCTTCTGATAAGTCAACTTGATTATCAGAAGTTTCTGGACTTCATTCTGTCCCTTCCACCCCAGTGCATTCCTGCCTACTTCTCTACTCAGAGAGTCTCCCATAGAATCAGTGCTAATCATATAATGGTATTATTTGCCCTTCTCTTCTTGGTTTATCAGCACTAGTTTATTTAGTTCTAAGACTAAGATCAGACTTGGATGAAGAAGACACTGCTGTGACTTACTCTGTGGAGGACATTTTTTGAGAAATGTACCCCAGAAACTTACTATCTGTCTCCTGGGTGTCAGGCAAACGGTCTTGGGGAATACCAAGAAAATGAAGGCTACAAATCAGAAACTTCAAGTAGTCTTAATATCAGGAGAGTCTAATAATGCTCACATTTCCACATTCAACTCACGGAGTAGTACATGTTTCTAGGTCTTTGCTTTAAGGGTTAATAAAATCCAAGTCTGTTAATTAAGGCTTGAGTGTTAGTTGCTCAGTGGTGTCCAATTTTTTGTGACCCCATGGACAGTAGCCTTCCAAGCTCCTCCGTCCATGGAATTCCCTGGGCAAGTGGGAGATATTGGAGTGGGTAGGCATTGCCTTCTCCGGGGGATCTTCCCAACCCTTAACAATGCAAGAATATTATTCATTTTAAAATAAATTTAAATAAAGGAAACAAAGAAAATAGTAAAACACAGGCTAGAAAACATATTTTCTTTGAAGATACAATAACTATCTGCCTCTCTGCAACAGCTTGCATACTAGAAGAGAAGGTTAATAGTTGGAATTACAGTTGGTCACAGGAGAGGCCTTGATAGTGACTTTTCTCTCTTATATGGTTTGAATCCTCTTACACAAGGGAAGGATGGAATCTCAAAGCAAGGTGTTTTCTTTGTTGAATCTGGGCAACAGGCTGTTAGCCAGCTGGCTCATTTGAAGCTACCCCTGCTGCTTGAATTGATGCTATCCTGATTCCCTAGCCTGAGTGAAATCAATTTTTATAGAATCCTATTATACCATACACTTCTCTTTTTAATACACATAGAAGTTGTGAATATACTCATTCAACGTCATGAGTATTTGATTTTTTCTTTCCCCTCTACTAGCCTATAAGCACCATGAATACAAAGACCATATTTTTTTTTTTTTTTTTTCCACTTTTGTGTATCTTAACAGCAATCCCTTTTAGTGATCACTGTGCATCCAATTCCCATAACACCTAGTGACATAAAACAACACATATCTAATAAAATGGTACAGACAGTGGAAACCAGAATAAAGATTACCCAAAACAGTTATATGTAAAATTACTGCTTCTAAGTATATATCCAAAAATGATTGAAAACAAGGACTTGAGCAGATATTGTATAGTCATGTTATTAGCTGCATTATCATAACAACCAAAAACAGAAGCAATCCAAGTGTCCATCAAGAATGAATGGATAAACAAAATGTGGTATACAGATATAACGGACTATATTCCATTCAGTCTTAAAAAGGAAAGAGATTCTGACACATGGTACAACGTGATGAGCCTTGAAGAAGTAATTCTAAGTGAAATAGCTCAAACAAATAATGTATGATTCAACTTGTATGAGATATCTAGAGTAGTCAAAATTAAAGAGACAGAAAACTGAACAGCAGCTGAGTAGAGGTGAATGGGAAGCTAGTGCTAAATGACAGTTTCAGTTTGGGAAGCTGAAAAAACTGTGAAGGTGGATGGTGGTAATGGTCACACACAATATGAGTATAGCCTAATACCATGAAATTCTACATTTTAAAATAATCAAAATTGTAGTTTTATGTTGTGTATGTTTTACCATAACACTCGCACACTCACTCACACACACACACACACACACACACACACACACACCCTATTACCTTACATTTCATAGGGCAGTAATTTATACATGATTTAACCAGGTCTACCATTTAAGGTCTCTCACAAAACTTCAAATAAGGTGGCAGCCAGGGCTAGGTTCTCATCTGAAGAACTGACCAGGGAAGGCTTAACTTTGAAGTTTCTATGATTGTTTGCCATATCTGTACCTCAAGGGATGTTGGATTGAGGGCCTTAGATCCGAAGCGGCTGTTGGCTGGAGGCTGCCTTCAGTTCCTCTCCAAAATGGCGGTTGTCTTCATTAAAGCATGCCAGCCAAGAGGGGAAAGAGTACATTAGCAAGACAGATGTCTAATAGTTTTGGCCTACTTGTGGAATTGCACATCTCAATGCTATTGTATTCTTTTGGTGAAAACCAAGTTACTTAAGGGGAGGTGACTGCAGAAGGCCATAAATATCAAAAAGTAGGCAATACTGAGGGTCATTGTATCATAGTCCTAGAACTGTGAAGTTATATGCTAGAAATGGGCAATTAACTCCAAAGGGGACAGCTCTGGGAGCTCAACCACTGACAGAGGGTCAGAGTAAAACAAGATCAACCCTGAGTATCTATCTGGAAATATGAAATTGCCAGCAGGATTCTGTTAGTGCCAGCCTCTAGAAGGAAGACAATTATGCCATTTCAGGAAATAATGATCAGTTGTCTGGGCCAGAGGATGCCTGGGGTCTAACAATAGTGCCAGAATGGCAGCAAAATTTAAGGTCTAGTCCAGCTCAAATGCTCTAAACATTGCCTGATGGGTCCTTTTGCAACTGTCTGAAAATTTCTTCAAATTCTGTCCCCTCTCTCCCCATATACACACACAGGAACTGGGATGAGCTCCAAACTGATTATTTTGTTGACATCTCTGAGTTTGAAAACTTTGACTGGAAAATATTCATTAAGGCATAAAACTTCCCATATTTTTTGTAAGTAAGATTTAGAAAATACACTTCTGAACCAAGGCCATGGTAGGAGCGCCAATCTAAGGCCCCATTTTCTGATTCTTGGGCCAATAAATTCCTGGGTGATCAGTGTAGCCTCTGATAACCTTATTTGGAAGAGTAGGGAGAGAAGGTAATGGGGCAGGAGTGAAGAAAAAACAGAATCTTTTTTTTCTGTTTTCATGGAGTGTCCTCATTATTTTTTCTGTTATTGTGCTTATCATAGCAAGATAACAACAACAACAAAACAAGCATCTCACTTGGTAAAAGGCAAAAAATACACAAAGCAAAATAATCAAGAGCCTCTTCCTAATGCAAAGCCGTCTCCTTCAGTGCTCTGCATGGCTGCCAACAAAGCTCTGCCAATCACTGAGTTATTCCATTTCCTGCAAAATGTATCCTCTCTGCTCTGCTTTAAAATGCTGGACCTGGGACTACAAAATCCCTTTCTGCTTCATCAGATAACTTCTCGTAAAAGTCCCATAAGAAAAGGCACAAAGGAATCAAGAGGGAGAAGGAATTGCTCCTTCCTCTGGTGTTTATTGCCTTTATCCACAATAAGCTTTCACCCTATGACAGGTAGTGCTAAAGGATCCAGTCTCTCTTATTATTTCCCGAAACATCCTGCCTGTGCTTCTTCAAAGGCAGCAGAATCACCCAACTAAGATCTCTGGAAATGGTTTGGCGGTTACTTGGCACTGAATGTGATGTTGAATACTTTAATAAAGGAACGAGGGAAACTGGAAATCAGCAGCACACAGTTTCATCACAAGTAAGTGAATTACCACCTGTAGGCAAATATTCTACTAGAGCAAATGCCCAAATGCCGTGAGCACTAAGTAGTGACTGCGCTTGACAGTCACAGTGGCAATAAGGACCATAAGGGCTGTAAGAGGCCCAGTGCCATTGTGCACCAGAACACTTTCTGAAGAACGTAATAAACTTGAGACTTTAACCTCTGAGATCAACTCAGTGTAAAAGTAACAGCTCCTAGCTCCAAAGATGACTGGAAATTAATATTTCTTCTAGTCATAGGAAAACATCTCTGAAAATTAAATCTAAATTTTATTGTATAGGTAGCATGGTTACTAGGCAATGAGATTTACTGATACAAACCCTGTTATGTGAGTGTTAGGGCATTGGAAAGAAGAGCCTGAACCTTGGAATAGAGACATCTGGATGAATTTAGAAGCTGAATATCTTGAAACCTTAGAAACTCTCGGTATCTCTCTTGAAAATGAAAACTGCCTGCCCTACTATCTCCGAGGAAACTAACAATGTATTGGTTGACTCTTTGCAATAACTTCATTAATTATGTTAAATTCACTTTTCTAAATACTAAGATAATTTCTGTTTTTCTGATTGGACTGTGACTAACATAATATTCTCCTATACATTTTTACTTTCCTTAAAATATAGTGAACCTTGATAATAATCATTATCCATTATCACTAAGTTTTAACTGTTTTTCTAAAAAACATAATAGATGAAAATATTTTAAAAAAATTTCCATGTTTTTCAATGCAGAGGTCAAGTTATGATATAAATACAGCTCACAGTGTACAAATTTCTGACTTCTTTCACATCTTTTCTTTCTTTCCCCCTTCAATTTGCAGTGATAGTTGCTATCGGCCAGGTCAACGACTTCAAACAAAACTTTAACAGTTTCCACCTACCCTAAACCTGCAACTTTTCTTGTTCTACCAGGTTTAACTTCTCGTTTATCAAATTAGTTGCCAAATTCATTTCAGCTCAGCAAAGATTTTAGAACTACTGGGTGTCAAGTATGGTGCAAGACACAAACCGGAGGCAAACATGAAGCCTATGTAACTCTATCCATTCCTTCTACTCCACCTTAACAATTTCCTCACCAGGCTTTGTGCCTCATTTCTATTTTTTCATAAATATTATGTTTATTGGAAGTATTCTCACTGTCATCTCTAGAAAGCCTATATAAAATTTATAACATAAAAAGACATCAACTTAGACCAAGGTTGCGGTAAATGAAGTACCATATGCCCTATCTTACATGCCATCTGACTTATTTTGATTTTAACATAGTAGTAGTTGATGGATGTAGAATATTCAAATATGTAGAATTATGTAACATATCAGTTCATCTTCTTTCTAGAAGTATTCTATCTCTAGATTTAATGGTATAATATTTACAGCATCATATCAAATATATCTATATACTTATTTCTCAATATATCTATATAAGTTCTGCATTATTCACTTTGGCTCAGAAATATATGCAATTTTATAATATAATATATGCATCATTGATCACTTCTGATGGTATTTCCAAGCTTTTTTTGATAAAAGAGCTGAAAGAAATAAAAGTTTTGTGTTGATTTGTTGATAAGAAAAAATGCCAGGCTGACCTTTATGTATTCAAAATCCTTTTTCATGTAGCAAAATTTGGTGTCCTTAACATTAAAAATGGACTTCCCTGGTGGCTCTGATGGTAAAGCATCTGTCTACAATGCAGGAGACCTGGGTTCGATCCCTGGGTTGGGAAGATCCCCTGGAGAAGGAAATGGCAATCCACTCCAGTACTATTGCCTGGAAAATTCCATGGACAGAGGAACCTGGTTGGCTACAGTCCATGGGGTTGCAAAGAGTCAGACACGACTGAGTGACTTCACTTTCACTTTAACATTAAAAATGGATTTCACATTACTATTTTCTAATATTTGAGAAATAAATAAAATTAAATAGGTGAACAGAGCAGAGCTGCCTGAGACTCCTGCCTCTGAGAAATTGAAATGTCCAATACCAGACCTTTTTTCATTTAGGAGACTTACTGGTTTTAGACATTAAAGGGAATATTTGTTAAATTATTTGCTGACAAAGCTAAGCTAACAGAGGTTTCAGTGGTCACACAAAACTACAGTTGTGTTTTTCATATTTAGATCATAAAGGTCACTAATTAACAATTAAAACAACAAACAACAACAAAGACAGTTCTGAAGAGGAAAGAGAATCTGGTTTCCAGAGTTGCCATAGTGTATTAGGTAAAAAGTCCAGTTTTCAACAGCAATCAATATGAGATATACAAAGAAAGTAGAAATATGGCCAATGCTCAAAAAGATAAAAGCAGTCAACAGAAACTACCCCAGAAGAAACATAGACATTGGATTTACTAGACAAGATAACTGACTTAAATAAATTCACATAACTAAAGGAAACCACATCAAAAAAAGAAAAATTATTTTTGTTTAGTATGAGTTGAGTTTAGTATGAGAATGATGTCTTGGCCACTACTTAACAAAGGCATTTTGAAAGTGAACCACACAGAAATTCCAGAATTGAAAATTCAACAACAAAATGAAAAACTCAATCAGTTCAGTTCAGTTGCTCAGTCCTGTCCAAATCTTTGCAACCACATGGGCTGCAGCATGTCAAGCTTCCCTGTCCATTCCAGGTCCCTGAGCTTGCTCAAACTCATGTTCATCAAATTGGTGATGGCATGCAAGCATGGCATCCTCTATTGTCCCCTTTGCCGCCTATCTTCAATCTTTCCCAGCCTCAGGGTTTTTTCTAATGAGTTAGTTTTGGCATCAGATGGCCAAAGGATTAGAGCTAGCTTCTGCATCAGTCCTTCCAATGAATATTAATGGTTGATTTCCTTTAGGATTGACTGGTTTGATCTCCTTGCTGTTCAAGGGACTCTCAAGAGTCTTCAACACCACAGTTCAAAAGCATCAGTTCTTCAGCACTCAGCTTTCTTTGTGGTCCAACTCTCACATTCATACATGACTACTGGAAAAAAAATAGCACTGACTATACGGACCTTTGTTGGCAAAGTAATGTCTCTGCTTTTGAATATGCTGTCTAGGTTGGTCATAACTTTCCCTTCCAAGGAGCAAGTGTCTTAATTTCATGGCTGCAGTCATCCTGCAGTGATTTTGGAGCCCAAGAAAATAAAGTCTCTCACTGTTTCCATTCTTTCCCCATCTATTTGCCATGAAGTGATGGGACCAGATGCCATGATCTTAGTTTTTTTAATGTTGAGTTTTAAGTCAGCATTTTCACTCTCCTTTTTCACTTCAATCAACAGGCTCTTTAGTTCCTCTTGGCTTCCTGCCATAAGGGTGGCATCATCTGTATCTGAGGTTGTTGATATTTTTCCCAGCAATCTTGATTCCAGCTTGTGC
The DNA here is from genome assembly GCA_006410635.1 of Cephalophus harveyi. Taxonomy (NCBI): domain Eukaryota; kingdom Metazoa; phylum Chordata; class Mammalia; order Artiodactyla; family Bovidae; genus Cephalophus; species Cephalophus harveyi. The sequence continues at coordinate 61,980 of SJYT01066904.1, read as the reverse complement.
TTCATCCAGCCTGGCATTTCTCATAATGTATTCTGCATATAAGTTAAATAAGCAGGGTGACAATATACAGCCTGATGTACTCTTTTCCCAATTTGGAACCAGTCCATTGTTCCGTGTCCAGTTCTAACTGTTGCTCCTTGATCTGCATACAGATTTCTCAGGAAGCAGGTAAGGTGGTGGTATTCCCAACTCTTTAAGAATTTCCTCAGTTTGTTGTGATCTACACAGTCAAAAACTTTGGCATAGTCAATAAAGTAGATGTTTTTCTGGAACTCTCTTGCTTTTTCTATGATTCAACAGATGTTGGCAATTTGATCTCTGGTTCCTCTGCCTTTTCTAAATTCAGCTTGAACATCTGGAAGTTCTCCATTCATGTACTGTTGAGGCCTGGTTTGGAGAATTTTAAGCATTACTCTACTAGTGTGTGAGATGAGTGCAATTGTGCAGTAGTTTGATCATTGATTGGCATTGCCTTTCTTTGGGATTGGAATGAAAACTGAACTTTTCCAATCCTGTGGCCACTGCTGAGTTCTCCAAAGTTGCTAGCATATTGAGTGCAGCACTTTCACAGCATCATCTTTCAGGATTTGAAATAGCTCAACTGGAATTCCATCACCTCCACTAGCTTTGTTTATAGTGATGCTTTCTAAGGTCCGCTTGACATTGCACTCCAGGATGTCTGGCTCTAGGTGAGTGTTCACACCGTTGTGGTTATCTGGATCATGAAGATCTGTTTTGTACAGTTCTGTGTATTCTTGCCACCTCTTCTTAATATCTTCTGCTTCTGTTATGTCCATACCATTTCTGTCCTTTAATGTGCTCATCTTTGCATGAAATGTTCCCTTGGTATCTCTAACTTTCTTGAAGAGATCTCTAGTCTTTCCGATTCTACTTTTTCCCTCTATTTCTTTGCACTCATCATTGAGGAAGGCTTTCTTATCTCTCCTTGCTTTTCTCTGCATTCAGATCAGTATATCTTTCCTTTTTTCTTTTGCCTTTATCTTATGTTATTTCTTGTTATGTTCTTTTTTTAAACAACCATTTTGCCATTTTTATTGATTTTTCTTGGGGATGGTCTTGATCACTGCCTCCTGTACAATGTCACAAACTTCCATTCATAGTTCTCCAGGCACTCTATACATCAAATATTATCCCTTGAATGTATTTGTCACTTCAACTATATAATTATAAGGAAGTAATAGGCAAATTTGGCCTTGGCATACAAAATGAAGCAGGGCAAAGGCTAACAGTTTTGTCAAGAGAATGCACTTGTCATAGCAAACTTCCTCTTCCAACAACAACCAGAGATGACTCTACACATGGACATTGTCCAATGGTTAATACTGAAATCAGATTCATTGTATTCTCTGCAGCCGAAGATGGAGAAGCTCTACACAGTCAGCAAAAACAAGACCTGGAGCTGAGTGTGGCTCAGATCTTAAACTTCTTATTGCAAAATTCAGGCTTAAACTGAAGAAAGTATGGGAATCCACTAGACCATTCAGATATGAGCTTAATCAAATTTATTTTCTCCTCCCTTTGAAAACCTTACAGTTATTTGAAAACACTTACCACTACCCCTTTAATCTCCTCTCTATAGGATGATTTATTCCACACTGAAGTATCAACCTCTTGATTCTTAAATGCCTGCTGTGGGAAATGCCCCACTGTGGAAAAATCTGTTATTCACCTTTCTGTTCCTTGCTATGAATTCTGTTCCTTGCCAGCTTTGAATTTTGCAATGTTTTATTATAATCACTGCTTCCTTTGAGTTCTAAGTACAGAACACTGTCTTATGAGATGGCATAAAATGTCCCTCATGTAATTTTTATCAATGAGTTTTTATCTCCTTATTGCAATCAGGCCTAAGACCATTACTTTGATTATGGAAATCTAAAACTCCTAGTAGTTTAGCAGCTTATGTAACATTTATAGAGTCACTTAAAAACTGAGATATTGCTTACTCATTTGTATAGTGAATATTACAGCAGCTTTTAGAAAAGATGCTTAATAAATATTCATTATTGAACATTATTGTAGACTAGGAAATGGAACCAAGATCTCCTAACTTCTAGAGCATAATTTTTTTCTACTCTGAGCCCTTTTCCCATCTACCCTTTCTTAGGTGCCTCCCTAGTTCCTAATCTCTGCCATTTTTCAAAGTAAAAGTTTTGCGGAACGGGGAGATTCTGAAAGGTCTCGTATCCAAGCACTTAATGAGCAACTGAACATTTGCAACATTCTGTGTTAACCACATCCACCCGCAAAGATTTTTATATAGAAACTCTTGATTGCCCTGTGTGGGTGGGGCTCATTGAGTCATATATTTAATTTCATCCTGAATAGGACTAGATGATTTTATGTCCAATTATCCATGATTGTTACAGAATAAAAAAGAGGATAATCAAATTTCATGCTTCACTAAGTAAATCAATGGCTGTGGAAGTGCAGCTTAATCCCTTTTCAAATGTTGTTAACAGTCTTCCACAAGTCATTGGACATCTAAGTGGGCAGTTTACCTCTGTAAAATCAGCAATATATGACATTTACACCAAATTCAGAATACTCAGCCCTATGATAGGAGGGAGGTTGTTGGTGCTGGGAGGGGAGTAGCCAGATTTTGTAGCCAGACATCACATTCTCAGTATTCCATCTTCTTTCTCTAGTTTTAGGCACTTGAGAAATGGAATATTTCCTGCCATAGCAGTAAGCAAAAGATGTCACAGTCATCAGCAATTGCAGCCACAGCCTCTGGTGAGCTGGTGAGTACATCAGGAAGAGAAGAATACTGGCCATCTAGCAGCCATCAGATTGCAGCCGCTCCCTGCAGTGAGCCTTGAGGAAACTCAGCTCATGGAAACACAGGGTACCGGCCCCAGATTGCTGAGGTACATAACAAAGGAATGATTGCAGTGACTCCAGACACTTGCATCTTCCCATACACAGAAAAGCATTAAATTGCTTAAATTGACATACCTGGTTTTCCTTAATTAACAGTAAACTCACTGGAAAAGACCCTGATGCTGGGAGGGATTGGGGGCAGGAGGAGAAGGGGACAACAGAGGATGAGATGGCTGGATGGCATCACCGGCTTGATGGACACGAATTTGAGTAAACTCTGCGAGTTGGTGATGGACAGGGAGGCCTGGCGTGCTGTGATTCCTGGGGTCTCAAAGAGTCGGACAAGACTGAGCAACTGAACTGAACCGAACTGAACCGAATCTTATGAGCTCCCCTCTTGCCTCCTTAGAGCAGTTTTTTTCAGGGTTACTTGATGGACATGGGCTTGGGTGGACTCTGGGAGTTGGTAATGGACAGGGAGGCCTGGCGTGCTGAGGTTCATGGGTTTCAAAGGGTCGGACACAACTGAGCGACTGAACTGAACTGATATACTGTCTCCTGGGCTTCAAGTTCTAAAAATTCTCACCTATAGCACTCAGCTTTCAGTCTCAACACACGTGACCCTAAATTTTTAATATATCATTAACAGTGGTATGACTAAATATTGTATATGAAGATTCAGAATCAATGAGCAGAGGTTTGCCTTCTCTTGTTTTGATTTTGAGACCATATTTTTTTAAAGCCTCTGGAGTTTCATGGATGAAAGTGTTTTAAGTGTGCATAGAAGCATTATCTTTTTAGAGCTTGTTCCTTGGCTTATCTGCCTCATAATTACCTGATGTAATTGTAAATACAGCAACAAATGTAACACCATATATAAAAAAATAAAGAAATNATTTTGAGACCATATTTTTTTAAAGCCTCTGGAGTTTCATGGATGAAAGTGTTTTAAGTGTGCATAGAAGCATTATCTTTTTAGAGCTTGTTCCTTGGCTTATCTGCCTCATAATTACCTGATGTAATTGTAAATACAGCAACAAATGTAACACCATATATAAAAAAATAAATAAATAAAAGAGGAAGTGAGGAGAAACAGAGGGAAAAAAGGGAAGGAAAGAGAAATATTTTAGATTTGCCATGAAAAAAAAAAAAGTCTGGAGAGAACAACCCAGGAATCTGCCTTTGTAACATATATCTCTGATGAAACTGATACACTTAGAACTATGAGAATTTCTGGGCAATTTAATCAGTAATTTAATAATTATGAGAACTTAAGAACTGATTGAGATTTAAGAAGATACACAGAGGAAACCCACTGTTGATATTGCTCCAGTAATACATCTTACCATGCATCAATGGGACTTCAAAGTTTTTGAACCCACCTATTAGAAGGGTACTCTTTACTTAACCTCTTTGTGTGTAATAGAAGGAGATGCTAATGATTAAGTCATAAACTGGGTAATGCAGACAGTATGTGTCATATTGAATTCAGTTATGAAGATCTAAAAATAAACCAGAATAATCTAGAAAGGAAGGTGTTATGATTTTTGATACATTTAAAAATCTGGTCAAGATATTAAGAATAAACAAAATAAGGCAGGATTTTCCATGTAGAGATGGACAATATGGAAGAATAGAGAGATGCTCCTATATGTTGTTTTAGGATGATAAACAAAGGAGTGAATAAATGGGACTCAATAGACAAAAATATGTGTACTGTTTCCAAAAATACTAATGTCAAGAATACTTTTTTACTGCACCATAGTTGCCTGTAGCAATGCAAATCTCTGGATCCAGCCTGCAGAGTATCCAGTGTGCAACAAAAATTTTTGACCCAAAAGTCTCCCCCATCATAGTGGATCATTTCTACTTTGGACCCAAAGCAGTGGGAAAAAGACGGAACAGAATGAAGCCCTTGAGACAGCAATCAAAATCCCACTAAGCACAGGACAAAGATATAAAGCAGAACAGAGATGAAGGCAGAGATTCATCTACCTCTGCTCATCTCTAGCTGGGAATCAGAGGGCCATTTTTGTGTGAAAACAGATGTCCTTTTCATTATAGGGGACTGGAATGCTAAAGTAGGAACTCAAGAAACACCTGGAGTAACAGACAAATTTGGCCTTGGAATGCGGAATGAAGCAGGGCAAAGACTAATAGAGTTTTGCCAAAAGAATGCACTGATCATAGCAAACACCCTCTTCCAACAACACAAGAGAAGACTCTACACATGGACATCACCAGATGGTCAACACCAAAATCAGATTGATTATATTCTTTTAGCCAAAGATGGAGAAGCTCTATACAGTCAGCAAAAACAAGACCAGGAGCTGACTATGGCTCAGATCATGAACTCCTTATTGCCAAATTCAGACTTAAATGTAAGAAAGTAGGGAAAACCACTAGACCATTCAGGTATGACCTAAATCAAATCCTTTATGATTATACAGTGGAAGTGAGAAATAGATTTAAGGAACTAGATCTGATAGATAGAGCGCTCGAAAAACTATGGATGGAGGTCCGTGACATTGTACAGGAGATAGGGATCAAGATCATCCCCATGGAAAAGAAATGGAAAAAAGGAAAGTGGCTGTCTGGGGCGGCCTTACAAATAGCTTTGAAGAGAAGAGAAGTGAAAAGCAAAGGAGAAAAGGAAAGATATAAGCATCTGAATACAGAGTTCCAAAGAATAGCAAGGAGAGATAAGAAAGCCTTCCTCCGTGATCAATGCAAAGAAACAGAGGAAAACAACAGAATGGGAAAGACTAGGGATCATTTCAAGAAAGTTAGAGATACCAAGGGAATATTTCATGCAAAGACAGACTAGTCCCATCACTTCATGGCAGATAGATGGGGAAAGAGTAGAATCAGTGTCAGACTTTATTTTTGGGGTGCTCCAAAATCATTGCAGATGGTGATTGCAGCCATGATATTAAAAGATGCTTACTCCTTGGAAGGAAAGTTATGACCAACCTAGACAGCATATTGAAAAGCAGTGACATTACTTTGGCAACAAAGGTCCGTCTAGTCAAGGCTATGGTTTTTCCAGTAGTCATGTATAGATATGAGAGTTGGACCATGAAGAAAGCTGAGTGCCAAAGAATTGATGCTTTTGAACTGTGGTGTTGGAGATTCTTGAGAGTCCCTTGGACTGCAAGGAGATCCAACCAGTCCATTCTGAAGGAGATCATTCTGAAGGTGTTCTTTGGAAAGAATGATGCTAAAGCTGAAACTCCAGTACTTTAGCCACCTCATGCAAAGTGTTGCCTCATTGGAAAAGACTCTGATGCTGGGAGGGATTGGGGGCAGGAGGAGATGGGACGACAGAGTATGAGATGGCTGGATGGCATCACTGACTCAATGGACGTGAGTCTGAGTGAACTCTGGGAGTTGGTGATGGACAGGGAGGCCTGGCGTGTTGCAATTCATGGGGTCGCAAAGAGTCTGACACGACTGAGCGATTGAACTGAACTGAACTGATATATGTAAAAGAAGATTAACACACAATACTTAACACAATAAAGTGCTGTTAAAACAAGAATTGGAAAAGTCATCCATTTTAATAAACTCTAAAATGCAGAATTATATAATTTCTCAGGACTTTGTTGCCAAATTCTAAATAGTTTGGAAACAGTACACAAGATTAATACATTTTCTTCTTTTTTTTCTATTTCATAAAGTCAGAAAAAAAATTCTTTGTTATTTCTTTTTTCATCTCCTAATTAAGGTAGTACCATTACTAACAGAGACTTCCCAGGTGGTACTAATGGTAAAGAACCCAGCTGACAGTGCAGGAGATGAAAGAGATGTGGTTTTGATCCCTGAGTCAGGAAGATCCCTTGGAGGAGGTCATGGCAATCTGCTCAAATATTCTTGCCTAGAGAAGTGGACAGAGAAGCCTGTCAGGCTATAGTCCATAGGGTAACACAGAGTCAGACATGACTGAAGTGACTTCACACACACACATACACAGATTATTCACAGAGTTCTGGAAATGTTGTCAGTGGTGCTTGAGGCACTGATATATAGGTAGAATCTACACTTGTTGGTTCATCTCCTAAGGAAACTGCTTGAATCCTTAGCTGTATATATGCATGGTGATTAACCATCAAAAATGCTTCCTCAACAACCTGCCTCCTGAGAAACATATATACAGGTCAAGAAGCAATGGAAGCAGACATGGTACAAGAGACTGGTTCAAAATTGGGAAAGGAGTATGTAAATGCTCTATATTGTCACCTTGCTTATTTAACTTGTATGCAGAGTACATCATGCGAAATGCCAGGCTGGATGAATCAGAAGCTGGAATCAAGACTGCCGGGAGAAATATCAAGAACCTCAGATATGCAGATGATAGGAAGCAAATAGGAGCTAAAGAGCCCTTGGATGAGGGTGAAAAAGGAGAGTGAAAAAGCTAGCTTAATGCTCAACATTCAAAAAAAGAAGACCACGGCATCCAGTTCCATCATTTCACAGAGACGGGGAAAAAATGGAAACAATGACAGACTTTATTTTCTTAGACTCCAAAATGAGTCACTGAGGATGGTGACTGCAGCCATGAAATAAAAAGGTGCTTGCTCCTTGGAAGAAAAGCTATGACAAACTTATCATATTAAAAAGCAGAAACATAATTTTGGTGACAAAGGTCCATATAGTCAAAGTTAAGATTTTCCCAGTTCACAGATATGGATGTGAGCTAAGCATTGAAGAATTGATGCTTTTTTTTTTTTTTAAAGTTATAGAAATTAACTTTATTTTTTAAATTTATTTTATTTTTTTACCACCTATTTTATTTATTTATTTTTTGATTTTACTTTATTTTACTTAACAATACTGTATTGGTTTTGTCATACAAATTGGAGGTTAATTGCTTTACAATATTGTATTGGTTTTGCCATACGTCAGCATGTATCTGCTACAGGTGATGCTTTTGAATAGTGGTGTTGGAGAGGACTCTTGAGAGTCCCTTAGACAGCAAGGAGATCAAACCAGTCAATCCTAAAGGAAACCAACCAGAAATTTTTATTGGAAGGACTGATGCTGAAGCTGAAGTTTCAATACTTTGGCCACCTGATATGAAAAGTTGACTCATCGGAAAAGACTCTGATGCTGGGAAAGATTGAAGGCAGGAGGAGGACTGGGGGATAGAGCATGAAATGGTTGGATGGCATCACTGACTTAATGGACATGAGTTTGAGAAAACTCTGGGACATAGTAAATGACAAGGAAGCCTGGCATGCTGAGTCCATGGGGTCACAACGAGTCAGACATGATCTAGTAACTGAACAACTTAAGAAATATTCAAGATGGTAGGAAACAAAGGAGATATTTTTGATCATGACTATTTAGCAGGAAAGATTACTGATATACAGTATTTAAAAATCCACAATGATGTTACTGTAAGGATGAGAGTGAGGCTGAGAAAAGTTGAATGACTTTTAAATATCACAGGCTTGTTACTCATAGAACTAACTGTTACTCAGATCTGCCTTACTCCAAATTATTTTAAAATTATATCATATATTTATAAATAAGTATAATACAAGGGAAATAATCATTTATATGATATGGGAAAAGGTCATAAAGGAAATCATTCAAACATTGTCTGTTCAAATTTGTGTAGCCAATACCTGACACGGAACCTGGCATAAAGCTGGAAATTAATAGACACTTGTTGAGTGAATGTCCCTGCTTACAGTAACAGGAGAAAGGAATGTTTAGAAAAGCCTTATGAAAAAAGTAGAATTTGAGCTTGGTTTTAAAGAATGAAAAGTGAAAGTGTTAGTCACTCAGTCATGTGAGATTCTTTGGTCAGGCTCCTCAGTCCATGAAATTCTCCAGGCTCGAATACTGGAGTGGGTAGCCATTCCTTTCTCCAGGGGATCTTTGTGACTCAGGGGTAGAATCTGGGTCTCCTGTATTGCAGGCAGATTGTTTACTGTATGAGCCACCAGAGAACAGACACAAATCAAGAGCTAAGAGGATAGAAGTGATTTCATGGAATATGGACCAAAATGGATAAAAGGTATTGAGATGGGAAATTGCAGATTGAGTTTAAAGAACAGTGAATAATCAAATTTGAATGAATAGAATGTGTACAAAGGGGTAGTATAAGCAAAGTCCTTCAGTTCAGTTCAGTTCATTTCAGTCACTCAGTCGTGTCTGACTCTTTGTGACCCCATGGACTGCAGCATGGCAAGCTTCCCTGTCCATCACCAACTCCTGGAGCCTACTCCAATTCATGTCCATAGAGTAGGTGATGCTATCCAACCATCTCATTCTCTGTCATCCCCTTTTCCTCCTGCCTCCTATCTTTCCAAGCATCAGGGTCTTTTCCAATGAGTCCTTAAAGGGACACAAATCTGATGTCGAAGTCCTTAAAGGGACACAAATGAAATATAGACATTTGCCTATATTTGCATAAATAAGGAGATAAATATTTTTTGAACAAAATATATTACTCAAGATGAAATCACTCCCTCCATAACAGTCTTGAGAATTTGTTGGTGGAAGTAGAGGCTTCACTTGAATTGATATGGAAAGCATAATATTTCTCTGAAGATTATGACTTTTTCTTCAAAAACTAAGGGGGGGTTATGTTGTGTTTTGTCATATAATAAGTTGATATATAAGCATCTGATATATTCATGTTTCCCTTAATATAACACAGTCCCAGAACATTGTTAAATCATATGTATCCATCAAGATAGATCATATTTATGCTGTGTCTTAATGCATCCCATGTCTGACTACTGCAGAGCACAAGGGCAACAATAAGTGAAATCTTATTAGATGCTTACTTGTTTCTATATGGGTGTAGTGTGTGGGTATATATATATATATATACTTGGAATGTGAAATCAAGCGGGCCTTGGGAAGCATCACTATGAACAAAGCTAGTGGAGGTGATGGAATTCCATTTGAGCTTTTTCAAAACCTAAAATGTGATGTTGTGAAAGTGCTGCACTCATTACGCCAGCACATTTGGAAAACTCGGCAGTGGTCACAAGACTGGAAAAGGTCAGTTTTCACTTAAATCACAAAAAAGGGAAATCCCAAAGAATGTTCAAACTACCACACAATTGCATTCATCTCACATGCTAGCAAAGTAATGCTCAGCATTCCCCAAGCCAGGCTTCAACAGTACATGAATTGTGAACTTTCCTATATTCAAGCTGCGTTTAGTAAAGTCAGAGAAACCAGAGATCAAATTGCCAACATCCTTTGGAACATTGAAAAAGTAAGAGAATTCCAGAAAAAAAATATCTATTTCTGCTTTATTGATTATGCCAAAGCCTTTAACTCTGTGGTTCACAACAAACTGTGGAAAATTCTTAAAGAAATGGGAATATCAGACCACATGACCTGACTCCTGGGAAATCTGTATGCAGGTCAAGAAGAAACAGTTAGAACTGGACATGGAACAACAGATTGGTTCCAAAATGGGAAAGGAGTACATCAAGGCTGTATACTGTCACCCTGCTTATTTAACTTGTATGCAGAGTACATCATGCGAAATGCCAGGCTGTATGAAGCACAAGCTGGAATCAAGATTGCTGGGAGAAATAGCAATAACCTCAGATACACAGATGACACCACCCTTATGGCAGGAAGCCAAGAGGAACTAAAAAGCCTCTTGATGAAAGTGAAAGAGGAGACTGAAAAAGTTGGCTTAAAGCTCAACTTTCAGAAAATGAAGGTCATGGCATCCGTTCCCATCACTTCATGGCAAATAGAAGGGGAAACAATACAGTGACAGATTTCATTTTGGGGGGCTCCAAAATCACTGCAGATGGTGACTGCAGCCATGGAATTAAAAGACGCTTGCTCCTTAGAAGTAAAGCTATGACCAACCTAAACAGCATGTTAAAAAGCAGAGACATTACTTTGCCGACAAAGGTCCATCTACTCAAAGCTATCGTTTTCTAGTAGTCATATATGGATGTGAAAGTTGGACTATAAAGAAAGCTGAGCGCCGAAGAATTGATGCTTTTGAACTGTGATGCTGGAGAAGACTCTTGAGAGTCCCTTGGACTGCAAGGAAATCAAACCAGTCAATTCTCAAGGAAATCAGTCCTGAATATTCATTGGAAGGACTGATACTGAAGCTGAAACTCCAATATTTGGCCACCTGATGCAAAGAACTGACTCATTTGAAAAGACCGTGATGCTGGGAAAGTTTGAAGGCAGGAGGAATAGGGGACGGCAGAGGATGAGATGGTTGGATGGCATCACTGACTCAATGGACATGAGTTTGAACAATCTCTGAGAGTTGGTGATGGACAGGGAAGCCTGGCATGCTGCAGACTATGGGCATCACAAAGAGTAAGACACAACTGAGGACTGAACTGTACTGATACTATACTTGTAGCAGAAAATTAGTATAAATAATAAAAACAATGGGGGTTTTTTTTTTTTTTTTGCAATTTTAGAAAAATTTAACTTTCTACCCAGAATTCCGGGGTTATCTGGAATCATTTTGTGGCTCCACAAAACCAAGATTGGAAATGGCAAGCTTAAGAAAATCTTTTGACTGGTATTCTGTGCTCCAGGAAATTCAGTTTAAGGGCCAAACTCAGGTCAGCATTGTACAAACTACAGAGGAAAAATGTTATCAGTTGGTCATTGGGGCATGAAGAAATAGTTTCAGCAGAATGACACCTTTTGTGTGTGTTTATTTTCTCCACATACCTGTTTTCTCTAATGTATAGATTCCTCCCTGTATTATTTTCTTATTGCTACTATACCAAATTGCCACCAAGTTGTGCTTTAGAACAACATAAATGTATGATCTTATGGTTCTAGAGGTCAGGGAGCCATATGGATCTTCCAGGTTAAAATCAAGGTGTCAGCAGATATGTGCTCTATGTGGGGACTCTAGGGAGCCTTGCATTTTCCAGTGTTTAGGAGCAGCCCACATTCCTTGGCTCTTGGCATCATCACTCAGACCTCTGATTCCATTATCGTACCTCTGACTCCTATCCTCTTGCCTCCTTTTAAACACCCTTGTGGTTACATTGTACCTATCTGGATATTTCAGGATGATCCTCAACTTAATTACAACTGCGAAGTCTCTTTTTCAAGCACAATTATCAATCACCTACTATGTGATATGCACTGCTGAAAACATAACAAAGAAGATTCTCCCCTACCCTCAAAGGAGCATGAAGAAACATGCACTCTTACAGAGGAAAAAAAAGGGGGCAAAATGATAGACTGTTTGTGGCACAGAAAAAAAGGTAAGGTATAATCTGTATAAGTTTAGAATAGGGGACAAACATCTCATCATCTCATGAAATGCTTACAATCTGTCTGGGCCTGTGTCTTGCTCTCTGTCTCTCTCCCTATCTCTGTCTCTCTCTCTATATATATATGTATACACACACACACACACACACACACACACACACACATATATATATTAGACAAGGCCAGTGTTTTATCTCCAGTCTTTTTTGTTGTTATTGTTGAAGCAGAAAAACTAAATAAATCATCCCAGATCATAAAACTATAAAACTAAACACTAAATCAAGATTAAAATCTCATCACCTGATCATTAATTTATTATTCCAAATTTTCTCTGAAAAAAAGAGGAGGTGTAAAAAAGAAAAGTAAGGAAAACACAACGCATTAAGCAGACAAATGCTAATGCTTACATCTCAGAATACAGCAATGAACAAATTATTCTGGCCTACACCCAATTACAAATTTGAAACAGAGAGCAATATTTGAGTTATGAATCAGACAACTCTGTTAATATAGAGACAATTTAAACCTTAAAAAAATGCTACTGCCCCTTAGGTAATCCTCTTCCCTTTTTTCCTCTATATTATCCCACATTGCATCTTGGAGGGATATTTACATATTCCATAAATATATCAATATATTTCTACAGAGAGAATGATGTGACTCAGGTCCATGTGTTACCACATAAGTCCAGCTCTGGAGCCCTTGTGCAGCTTTTCCTATATTTTCAACATTTTTAATTTGCTCAATCATTTGATCCTTTAAACAATAAACACTTTGCATAAAAGAAATTAGATACATATAATGTAGTGTAAATACAAACAAGTTATGTATAGTGAAGTGGAACATGTTGCTATGTGAGCATGAGGAAAGACAAATGTGACTCTACAACATACATCCACATTCTCTATATCTTGACTTCTGCTTTTTTCATTTTTACTGAAATTTTCTGTCATTGGAAATAATCATGAGTTTGCCTATCAGTCTTTACTTCTCTGTTGTTGATCTTTTAATATTTAAATGATGTGGTGGAAGGCACTTGGTGCTACAATAGTCTTCCTGTGTTTACTCTTTAAGAATTTTTAATATTTTCTACATACTCTGAAAGTAAATATTTAGGGGGAAAATCACAGCTATAAGAGTGATGTGGAAATTAAATAAGATATTGCACACAAATAGAGTGACCAACTAAGGATGAGTAAAAACAATCATAAGCCTGCTTGTGAGGGAGCAAATTAAGTAGCTAATGAGCAATGCCCAGTGGTTCTACCTTCCCGTCTCCATGACTTTTAGCTCCCCTAAATGTTGCGGACCCTAGAGCAGAGGAGTGCAGACTTGTCACGTCAGACTGCCTGGACTTGAATTCCAGCTTCACTAGTTACTACCTGCATAATCATCGACACTTTAACTCTTCTAAGCCTCAGATTTCTTATAGATTAAGTTGGTTATAGTAATTATACCTAGTTCATCGTATGAATACTTAAAAACAAAGAGAGATCATGTTTAAAATATTCAGAATACTGACTGCTACATAAAACGGGCTTAGGAAATTTTGAGTAGTGTTACCAAGCTAGTGACTTCCAGAAATGTCTGAATATATCTCTCCAGGAAGCCAAGGGTCAATTATTCATGTAGTAAATGCCAACATGGTGACAACAGGCTCTATATTTCATGATATTATTTCTATAATTGGTTTTATACTAAACTATTATCCATCCAGCAGTGTCTTTCAAAATAGGTAGAAATTAAACATTAAAGATGCTGCTACACTACTTGCTAACTCATGACAAACTAAGATCAATAAAGCCTAAAACTATTTCTGAGTTCTGGAATGTCCTTAGAATACTTCTCAACATATACTAAACTATTATCCATCCAGCAGTGTCTTTCAAAATAGGTAGAAATTAAACATTAAAGATGCTGCTACACTACTTGCTAACTCATGACAAACTAAGATCAATAAAGCCTAAAACTATTTCTGAGTTCTGGAACGTCCTTAGAATACTTCTCAACACAATGATGACCGTATTAGTTTACTGTTGCTGCTCTAAAAAATTACCACAAAATCGTTGGCTTAAAGGAACAATTTTTTTTCTCTTATTGTTCTGTAGACAAGAAGTTTAGGGTTTGGGGGCTTAAAATCAAGGTGTCAGCAGAGCTGATACCTCTGGAGAGTCCTCTTGAGAATTTGTTCCTTGCCTCTTTCAGCTTCTTCTGGCTGATGACCTCCCTTGGTTGTGTTCCCATCACTCTTGCTTCCATTGACCTGTCTCCTACTTCCTCTTCTGTAGTCAAATGTCTCTGTATCCCTGCTTTAAGAATACTTGTGATTATATTTACTTCTCATCCATATAATTCAAAATAATCTCTCCATCTCAAAACCCATCATTTATTCCCACCTGCAAAGTGTGTTTTGTCATTTAACACTGGAGGATGTTCCAGAAAATAGAATATGAATATCTTTGGGGCTATTATTAAGCCTACCGCAACCATAATTAATTGATAAGAACCAGCATATGAGACTCAGAAATAATGGACTTGATGAAGTCAAGATGACAAATTTGGGTAGAAAGAGAACAAAGAATGACTGATGTCCCCTATAGCACCTGCTATGTTTGCTCCTGTTGTGAACACTCATCTTTATTATCCCAGCAAGATGATTTGTAAGAACATAAAGTTAACTCATTTTCAAAATTTGTCAGTGTAAAGGCTTGGATAATAAAATACTTAGATTCACACAGGTGCTGAAGTAAAACTGACAGGAGGATTTATCTTACAACTGAGTGGTGGAAGAAAGAATGCAAAGAGTGAGAGATGTCATCTTTCTTTAAAATATGGAAAAATGTTGCCCCATTTATTCAACAATTTATGGGGTGATTAATAAACATTCAATGTAATAATTATAAAACAAAAATGAACATACTATATTTTAGGTAACTTGACTGGGGGACTAGCCTTTGGGTAAGGCTTTTGATTTGAAAGCAAGGAGAAGAGAAAATACCTTGTCCTTAAATTAAAAATTGACTATTTAAGAATTACAGTGTAAGTGATGGAAAGGTCTATAATCCTGGGTCATAATTAAATGTGGAAAAAAAGTACTGGATGACTTTTTGATAATGAGACTCTCCAGTTTACATTCACTATTTCCAGTGCTTCCAACTTAACCCACTTGATTTGTACCAACTCAACAAGGGGGATAACTTGCCAGATACTCACCAGTAGTTCTTTGAATAGCTGTAAAGGGTAGGCTTGTTGTCACTTATATCTATATAGTTAACTTTTCATTATTAAGAACTTAAAATATCTGCCCATCTCAGAATGGCCCCCTAAACCACAGGATTGAAGACATAGAAAAAGCTACTGTTTTGATGCTGAACCTGCCACAGATAATTGGACCACAAGGAAGCACTAAGTTCAAGTTGAGTCAATCACTCATATAATGATTCAAAAATTTCTATGAACCCTTGACCGAGAAAGTCTTTGTATAGGTCTGGACATGACTAAGCACATCTGGGCTGGCAATGTGTACATCTCATTATTTAAAAGTAGTGAGAGTTAGTCTGGAAAGAGTAAAAGAGGAGGGTGATAGGCATGGATGATTTCCAAAAAAGTGTGGTATATTTGCCGGTGGTAATTAACAGAGACCTTTTTGGAAACTAGGCATAAAATACAATCTATCAAAGTTACTGAGAACTCCATCTTCTTGCTATGACAACATAAAAGATTGTGACATTCTGGCCAATAGCTAATGCTTGGCCAAAGCTAGCCAACTACCCAGACTGAATCTTAATCTACTATTTATATTTCTGTAGATTTGAAAATATCTCTTCCAACTCATCTGCTATAAAGCATACTTACTGAATAGCTATCCTGTCATAAGAGATCCCATTGCCTTGAGCCCAGTGTGTTCTATTTTTCCATTTCTGTGCTGACAATGTCATACCAGATTTAAATCTAAATGGTAAGGATGCAAGCTAAATCCTGTTTTGAAGGGAAAAGTTAAAGTTAATTAGGCCACCCAGGAATTTACTATATCCCTATGGATCTCATAATATGCATTAGCAATGGTCAACATAAGTTTTAATAGCATTTTTGGCACATAATTTTGCAATTCTCTTGATCTGAGTCACTGGAGAATTATCTGAGACAATCTAGAATCTATAAAAGCACAACCGTTACATCAATGTAGAGTGACCCAATGGACCCTGAATGCTTTATTTATTTACTATTAACTTGTAATTCAATCTAAAATGATCATATAAGTTCCCAACCAGACGCTGATATTCTTTCACAGAAATCATGAGGAAAAGAACAGTCTTGGGATATTGAACACATTTTTCCTTCTCTCTCACCACAGTGCCTCTACCAGTATCTCACCATATAGATCTTGTTAGTTCCTTGGTGACCTGAGCATTCAGAATGCCACATTCTACCCTTCTGTTTATTATGAAGACACTCTGGTACATGAAACTATCAGGGAGATTCTGATGACCTCAGTAGGCTCCCTTCAGTGCCTAAATGTCACAATAAAAGCAGTCACGAGATGTAATATTGATAATACAAGTGAATTTTTGAGAGTAACAGTCACAGTGAGCATTTGGAAGATATCATCTGATCATAAATAAACTCTTCAATATACTGAAGCACTAAGCCAAATAACAAAGCTAATAAAATTCCTGTGAAAGAATAGCTAGGGAAAACAAGTAAATGAGGCAAGAGAATAAGCACGGGATTTAGAGAGTGGTTTTACAGTATAGAGGTACGGTTGGGAAAGCACAAACTCATAAACTTCCTGACTCAAAAAGGCTGTGACATCAGAATGAAATGATTGAATATATAGTGTCATTTGTTATTTGTGTCTGCCCCAAATGCGTCTTTGGTTCTTAAGAGAGTATCTGCTGATTTCATTTGTTGAACAAACTGTGTTGTTAGGTGGGTAGGCATTAGCTATGGAGATTACATGTAGCTCAGATATGTCTAACCAGAATATCATATCTTATTGCCCCTAGTATGTAAGTAGAATAATATGCAACTGTAGAAACTTAATTCTATGCCTTATGTTGAAAAGGGAACGTATTTTTTTCTGATGGGCAAAGAAATGAACAAGGTATAAACCTGTGGCTCTAAGAGGATACCATGTTTAAGAATGAAGCAAGGACACACACACACACACATCAGTGCACATGCACACACATGCAGATCCAAAAGATGAAGAGAAGGCAATTGCTAATAAAGCTGCCCTATTCATTTCCTCTACATTATAAACACATAGGAACACATAGTCACTTTTGCTTTGAATTAGTTTGTGTTCATGGCATTACTGACTCAATTGATATGAGTCTGAGCAAACTCTGGGAGATAGTGAACGACATGGAAGACTGGAGTGCTGCAGTCCATGGGGTCACAAAGACCTAGTGACTAAACAGCAAAATTGGATTTCATTTCTATCACTGACATTCCACAAAAAAGTCATTATATACACACATTTTTAAGCATCAGTTCAGTTCAGTCGCTCAGTCGTGTCCAGCTCTTTGCAACCCCATGAACCGCAGCATGCCAGGCCTCCCTGTCCATCACCAACTCCCAGAGTTCACTCAGATTCACATCCATCGAGTCAGAGATGCCATCCAGCCATCTCATCCTCTGTCGTTCCCTTCTCCTCCTGCCCCCAATCCCTCCCAGCATCAGAGTCTTTTCCAAGGAGTCAACTCTTCACATGAGGTGGCCAAAGTAGTGGAGTTTCAGCTTTAGCATCATTCCTTCCAAAGAAATCCCAGGGCTGATCTCCTTCAGAATGGACTGGTTGGATCTCCTTGCAGTCCAAGGGACCCTCAAGAGTTCTCCAACATCACAGTTCAAAAGCATCAACTCTTTTGTGCTCAGCTTTCTTCACAGTCCAAATCTCACATCCATACATGACCACTGGAAAAACCATAGCCTTGACTAGACGGACCTTTGTTGGCAAAGTAATGTCTCTGCTTTTGAATATGCTGTCTAGGTAGGTCATAACTTTACTTCCAAGGAGTAAGCGTCNGATCTCTAGTCTTTCCAATTCTGTTGTTTTCCTCTGTTTCTTTGCATTGATTGCAGAGGAAGGCTTTTTTATCTCTCCTTGCTATTCTTTGGAACTCTGCATTCAGATGCTTATATCTTTCCTTTTCTCCTTTGCTTTTTGCTTCTCTTTCCACAGCTATTTGTAATGCCTCCTCAGACAACCATTTTGCTTTTTTTGCATTTCTTTTCCATGGGGATGATCTTGATCCCTGTCTCCTGTACAATGTCATGAACCTCTGTCCGTAGTTCTTCAGGCACTCTGTCTATGAGATCTATTATTATAGGGAGCTATGTACCTCCCTGTTATTTACTGGGGGTCAAACTATGATGGAGGTAATGAAGGTAATGGCGACCTCCTTCAAAATGTCCCATGATGCACAGCTGCAGGCAGTGTACCAATCCTGCAGCAGGCCAGCATCAACCCATGCCTCCACCAGAGACACCTGGACACTCATTTACATGTCTGGGTAGGTCTCTTTTGGGGGTCACTGCTCCTTTCTTCTGGTTCTGGTGCTCTCAAGGTGTTTTGTTTTGTTTTTTCCTGCATGTTTGTGTGCCCTCCAAGAATCTGTTTCCCAGCCCTGTGTAAGTTTGGCGGCTTTATGGTGGGGTTAACGGCGACCTCCTCCAAGAGGGTTTATGCCATACCCAGGTCTGCTGCATCCAGAGCCCCTGTCCCTGAAGCAGGCCACTGCTGACCTGCACCTCCACAGGAGACAAACACAGTTCTGTCTTAGTCTTTGTGCGGTCTCTGGGTCCTGGTGCACACAAGGATTGTTTGAGCCCTCTGAGCATCTCTGGCAGGTTTGGGGTTTGATTCTAAATGCGATTTCGTCCCTCCCACCATCTTGCTGAGGCTTTTCCATTTGCCCTTGGACATGGAGTATCTCCTCAAAGCCACTCCAGCACCATGCAGCCACCACTCCAGTGCTGCACAGCCACTGGAGAGTAGTCGCTGTGTGCTAATTCTCCTATAATTCCAGGTGGCATTTATACATTCAGCATGAATGATGTCCTGTAAGCATCTTACATCTTGGCACTGGAGAAGCTCCAAGGCAAGAAGTGAGAAACATATGATGCAAGATCTGGAACAAGGTATTGGGTTGGCCAATACATTCATTTGGATTTTTCTGTAACATATGATGGAAAAATCTGAACAAACTCTTTGGCCAACCCAATACTGTGAGGATGCACCATCAGAAAGCTTGTTACCATAGTTGTCACCACAGCTATGGAGATGATATAACATCATAGACAAGAGAAGTTAAATCAATATCCCAGTACACACAACTGATGAAATTATAATCTATAATACCTTGTGTTGGTGAGTCAATAAATTCCACAGGGGTTTACCAAAACAAAGGGTTAGCACTCCTGCTGTGATACTTTAAAAATATATCTAAGTATGTATTACAAATATGTATTTAATCTTTAAGCAGTATCGTATCATTCAAGCTTAGAGTACAGCTGCTCTCTAGAGGAAACGCAATGAAATAAAAATTAACAATGTGACATACTAATAAAATAGGGAAATCCCATCATTCTTCTTTAAAATGATAAAAGCCTGACCCACATTTATTCTTACCTTCTACAAAACTTGGTGTTTTACATAAGTTTTAGAGAATAAAACCAAGAGACATGAAGCAGAAAAAAATGGCAAATGTTGAGAAATTAAGGTGCCTCATAACGAGTTATAAAATTGTACTTCTTTGTTGCCCATGCACTATAGATGAGGTTGCAATATTTTAGATCACTTTAATTTATGATGAAACAGTCTTAGTTCTCTCAGCAACAGCAGATATAATTTCCTTATCTATCATTAGAATAGTTTAATACTTTCTTCAATTCACACATCATAAAGCAGAGAGTGCATCTTATATCTATTCCAATCATTCACAGTTTCTGCTTCAGAACAGAAAGCACTGTTTTCTGTTCATTCCAAAGGTAGGCTTAAGTCTAGTATCTTCATGATCCATCACAATCAGAGTAAGAAGATACAGAGACAGGGCTTCTATTGCCACCACTTTTTCTTTATAGCCATGATTAGGGATTTGTTAGGCTTTGTAAAAAATCAGAAGCACACATTGCTCATTTTCATTGTTACAAATCCCACATTGCAGTGTTGACTCCTGGGAGGAAGGAGCTTGTTGTTACAGAATACACTGGAGACATATAGGGGTGCTCCCTTCGTCCCTTGTCTCTTTTCTCAATGGCAAAATCTTTCATGAGAGGAGCATATGGGCTGGGTATGAAAGTCACAGGTTAAAACAGAGCTGAGGACGTTTGAATCGTTGTTCCCAGAGGAAGCTCGACGATTACCTTACTCCTTTCATCTCCTGAGTATCTCCTCAAAAGATCCTGCCCTCAATACAGAGCAGTTTTTCTTTGCATTCAAAATGCATTGGAAAGAGGAAAGAGGCATTTATAACACTGTAATAAAAATTATTCAGTCCTTAAATGATACAGACCTCATTAAATTTAAAAATTTGGGTGAGTTTCTAAAATTTTTGTAATAGGAAGCAAAGTACGTACTATAAAGAAAAAGTCACTGATGAACTGAGAGACTGGTCACTGACCATAATTTAAAAGAGGCTCAGAAGATTCTGTGCCAAGAGAAAGCCTGATAATTTAGCCTCACCAACAATTTTGGAAATGATGGATTCTAGCTGTCTCATGAAATAATATAGGGCAGAACACCAAGAATGTAGGATTCAGTTCAGTTCAGTCGCTCAGTCGTGTCCGACTCTTTGCGACCCCATGAATCGCAGCATGCCAGGCCTCCCTGTTCATCACCATCTCCCGGAGTTCACTCAGACTCACGTCCATCGAGTCCGTGATGCCATCCAGCCATCTCATCCTCGGTCATCCCCTTCTCCTCCTGCCCCCAATCCCTCCCAGCATCAGAGCCTTTTCCAATGAGTCAACTCTTCGCATGAGGTGGCCAAAGTATTGGAGCCTCAGCTTCAGCATCATTCCTTCCAAAGAAATCCCAGGGCTGATCTCCTTCAGAATGGACTGGTTGGATCTCCTTGCAGTCCAAGGGACTCTCAAGAGTCTTCTCCAACACCACACTTCAAAAGCATCAATTCTTCGGCGCTCAGCCTTCTTCACAGTCCAACTCTCACATCCATACATGAC
>SJYT01066904.1:9253-39272 GCA_006410635.1 Cephalophus harveyi | reverse complement strand
TGGAACCAGTCTGTTGTTCCATGTCCAGTTCTAACTGTTGCTTCCTGACCTGCATACAGATTTCTCAAGAGGCAGGTTAGGTGGTCTGGTATTCCCATCTCTTTCAGAATTTTCCACAGTTTATTGTGATCCATACAGTCAAAGGCTTTGGCATAGTCAATAAAGCAGAAGTAGATGTTTTTCTGGAACTCTCTTGCTTTTTTCATGATCCAGTGGAATGTAGGATTAAGACTTTAATAATGAGGAAAGAAGATAAATAATCAAAGGAACAAAAATGCAAAGCACTCCGATATTCTATCCTAAAGAACTATTTCATGTAAAATACCAAGAAAATCTCAAAACCTTTATCAACATAAACCTCTAAGCAAACATTCTCAACGTTTCAAAAAGAATTCTATGTGTAATCTCTGATCTATAACCATATACAATTTTGTCTCACATTCTGAGCCCCAATATAATGCCAAGTATGGAGGGAGTATTAAAAGTGAGTTTTAAAAGAAAATAACTTGCATTTTCATACCTAAAGTGTTTTCTTTCACTATTTTAGAATATCTAGTATCTGTCTCTTTGGCATGTATTACCATGTATATATGATATTTTAAAATGTACACAATTCTTTCATGCATACTATATTTCTGAGCCTCACAACAAATATATAAGGTAAAACAAGGTGAGTGTCAATATTACTAATTTAATATTTCAAAATTATTAAAAGTAAAAGCAAACCAATAAATGGAAGAATAGACAAAACAAATACCTTTTTAGTATATAAACTTTGAGACTGATTATTTAAGATCAGTTGCTAAAATGAAGTTTAAGAATGAATTATTATTAAAATTATTATTATTGTATATTCCAAGAAAAGCACCTAAGAATACTTTGGTGAGAGTTAAGAAGGGTCTTCCTAGTTTTCCTGAGGTCTTACATTCCGCCTATTTGTAACTAAGGATTACCCACCCCAGTACTTCAGCCACCTGATGCAAAGAACCAACTCATTTGAAAAGACCTTGATGCTGGGAAAGATTGAGGGCATGAGGAGAAGGGGTAAACAGAGGATAAGATATTTGGATGGCATCATTGACTCTATGGACATGAGTTTGAGCAAACTTCAAGAGACAGTGAAGGACAGGGAAGGCTGGCAGGCTGCAGTCCACAGGGTCACAAAGAATCAGACACCACTGAGTGACTGAACAACTACTCTGTCTAATTCAGCAATTCTCTCTCATAAACAGTATCTCAAGATGCCAAGATTAGAGATACCCAGATAATTCTCTCTGATGACTCAGATGGTAAAGAATCTACCTGCAATGCAGGAGACCTGGGTTTGATCCCTGGGTCGGGAAGATCCCTGGAGAAGAGAATGGCAACCCACTCCATTATTTTTGTCTGGAGAATTCCATGGACAGAGGAGTCTGTCAGGCTAAAGCCCATGGGACCATGAAGAACTGGACACAACTGAGCGACTAACACAGATCATTACACAATAATAATTTGTGGAAAAATACTTTCTCACTTTCCAGGGCAATTTAAAAAAATATATTGAAATAGAATATTTACTCTTCTGGCTATATATGTGACTGGTAAATACTGTGCATAAGTAACTACTCTGCTATAACAAAAACAAAATCACTGAGCTAATCTATCAACTGTGACTTGGTTATGAACAAAGTAAAAAGTGAAACTTTAAATGCAAATTATAATTTTTTCAAACTACTTGATACCTACTCCATAACACAGTTAAAAGTATCCTATGATGGTTAATAGTTCACATACCTGATTATACACCTTGTTTCTTTGCCCCAAGGCTGGGCACTATCTGAGCAGATCACTTAAATTCAGTTTCCCAACTTCTATTTTTGTTTGTTTGCTTTTGAAACATAACAGACTCTACATCATTGAACTATTATAAGGACTAAATAAATTAGTTTGTATAAACACATAGAATAGGCACTATCACATTTCATACTAAGTGCTACTTAGGGTTCATAACACAGTATAGGAAGCAGTGACAAAAAAAATCTCAAAGAAAAAGAAATCCAAAAAGGCAAAGCGGTGGTCTGAGGCGGCTTTACAAATAGGAAAGAAGAGAAGTGAAAGGCAAGGGAGACAGGGAAATAAATACCCAACTGAATACAGAGTTCCAGAGACTAGCAAGGAGGGCTATGAAGGCCTTCTTAAATGAACAATGAATAGAAATAGAGGAGAACAATAGAATAGGAAAGACTAGAAATCTTCTCAAGAAAATTGGAGATAACAAGGACAGAATGATGAGCATGATAAAGGACAGAAATAGTATGGACCTAGCAGAAGAGATTAAGAAGAGGAGGCAAGAATACACAGAAGAACTATACAACCAAGGCCTTAATGACCAGATGACCACAATGGTGTGGGCACTTACCTAGAGCTGGGCATCCTGGAGTATGAAGTCAAGTGAAACTTAAGAAAAATTACTATAAACAAAGCTAGTGGAGCTGATGGAATTCCAAATGAGCTATTCAAAATTATAAAAGATGATGCTGTTTAAGTATTGCACTCAATACATCATCAAATTTAGAAAACTGAACAATGGTCACAGGACTACAAAAGATCAGTTTTCATTCCAGTCCCAAAGAAGGGCAATTCCAAAGAATGTTCAAACCACCATACAATTGCACTCATTTCACATGTTAGCAAGGTTGTGCTCAAAATCCTTCAAACTAGGTTTCAGCAGTACAAAAAAAAAAAAAAATATCCAGATGTACAAGCTGAATTTCAAAGAGGTAGAGGAACCAGAGATCAAATTGCCAACATCTGTTGGGTCATGGAGATAGCAAGGAGTTTCAGAAACACATCTACTTCTGCTTCATTGACTATCCTAAAGCCTTTGATTTTGTGGAGCATAGCAAACTAGAAAATTCTTAAAGTAATAAGAATACCAGACCACCTTACCTGTCTCCTGAGAAACCTATATGTGGACCAAGAAGCAATGGAACCAGACATGGAACAATGGACTGGTTCAAAATTAGGAAAGGAGTACATCAAGGCTGTATATTGACACCCTGTTTATTTAACTTATATACAGAGCACATCAATGTGAAATGCCAGACTCAATGAATCACAAGCTGGAATCAAGATTGCCAGGAGAAATATCAACTTCAGATATGCAGATGATACTACTCTACTGGCAGAAAGTGAAGAGGAAATAAAGAGTCTCTTGATGATAGTGAAAGAGGAGAGTGAAAAAACTGGTTTAGAACTCAACACTCAAAAGTCATGGCATCCAGTCCCATCACTTCATGGCAAATAGAGGCAAAAAGTGAAAACAGTGGCAGATTTTATTTTCTTGGGCTCCAAAATCAAAGCAGACAGTGACTGCAACCATGAAGTTAAAAATGCTTGCTCCTTGGAAGGAAGGCTATGACAAACTTAGTTTATTAAAAAGCAGACACATCACTTTGCTGACAAAAGTCCATAGAGTCAAAGCTATGGTTTTTCCAGCATATGTGGATGTGAGAGCTGAACCATAAAGAATGCTGATCACTGAAGAACTAATACTTTTGAATTGTGATGCTGGAAGACTCTTGAGAGCCCCTTTGACTGTAAGGAGGTCAAACCAGTCAATCCTAAAGGAAATCAACTCAGAATATACAGTGGAAGGACTGTTGTTGAAACAAGCTCCAATATTTGGCCACCTGATACAAAAAGCTGACTCACTGGAAAAGACCCTGATGCTGGGAAAGATTGAGAACAAAAGGAAAGGGGGGCAGCAGATGAAGAGACAATTAGACAGTATCACCAACTCAATGGTCATGAATTTGAGTAAACTCTGGGAGATAGTGAATGATAGGGGAGCCTGGTGTGATGCAGTCCATAGGGTTGCAAAGAGTCGGACACAACTTAGTGACTGAACAACAACGTTATTATTCACCTGACTTGTACTCATTTTACTCATTCTAAGTCTAAGCCAGTATCTATGTTACTACTCATCATTCATCATCCTCTCCTTATTGATAATGCCCTTGCTGTCTTTTCTAATGGAATATTTATATTTGGAATGTTTTCATTTCACAGAAGTCAGTTGTTTTCTCATCTGAAAGATGCTCAGATGAGAGATTCATTTCCCCAAATGGAACTGCTCACATCCTTGCTCAGCACAGACTTTGAGGGAATTAATCAGTTTACTTTTCCTTAGGATAAGATAGAACAATAAATTTGATGCTTTATTTATATAGCATGTACCCAGAAAATAATTATCTTCTTTTTCAATAGTATACTACCCAGTCCTTCAAATGAAATCATTGACAGTTTACCTTGAAAATGAAAATTAAAAAGCTTATATAAAACATCAGCAGATTTATTTTACTCTGTTGCTCCACTCCACACACCCCCAGGGTAGTTACATATGATTAAATTTACCTTTCTGTCCTTTAACTTTCAGATGTTTGTATATATTAGCTTTTCCCTGTTTGGTCTCTTAAAAGTTTTTCCTCTGGAAACCAACCTGTTTATGAAATCAACTGATAATGAGCCTAGAAATGAGGCCTGGAAAAGTCATAACCATATGCTATTCTCAGCTACTCTGAAACTTCACAAGCTTACAGTATAATTAAATAAGCTTAAACATAATACAAGTAGACTATTTAAAGACTCTAAGAGCATCTAAAAAGATTCTTAAAATATTTTATTACTTTAGAAATTAAACCACTTTGGTCAGCTAGTAAGGAGATTAAAGCTATATTTTAAAATACATTTAAATTAAAATGTATTTATAAGGTATAACATAGTCACTTAAAAGTCTCATCTGGTTCAGAAAAACCTAATGGAAGTAAAAACCTTTTGCACATTTAGACATGGCATATGGTATCCATATTACGCTGAAGGAAAAATAACAATGTTTGCAGCTCAATGAGGATACGAAAATTGATTTAAGCTTCTTTTCATTGGAGCAAAATTTATTACATTCATCATGAGCAAGTGAGAATTTAATTTTCTAATAAGACTTTTATTAGCATTTAAAAAAAACCTGTTTGCTTTCTCTACAAAGGATATATTCAAGTCATCAAAAATGCTTATATTTTTTGAATTAAAAAGTTAGGAGTTAGAAGTAATTTTTTAACTAGAAATGAAATTGCTATAGATCATTCCAATTGGAAAATCTTTGAAAAATATCTTCAACATTTTTTAAAAATGAAAGAACTAAGGTACATGAACTTCTGGCTTCTCGTATAGACTCTAGCAAACTTAAAAATTGCCACTTTCTGCTAAAAACATTTAAAAAGCTCAACAAATGGAAAAATCAACAAGTTTTCTTAGATCTGGCAGAGAAGGGGTCTCAGAGAAAAACTGCTGCTTCCGTGTTTGAGTGACACAGGCAAATAGAGAGAATCATAACTCCCTGGCACAGAAACTCAGGAGCAGAAACTTCTGTAGGAATTAGAGGCAGGGTGAGGAAACTGAATGCTGAGTAAAACAAATTGCTGGAGGCTCAGCAGGAACAAGTCAGAGTTAAAAGTTCCAAGAGAATCTACTAATAAAAAGGGTTTTACACTTTTGTGAGTTTTTCTCTGAGTTCTAAAAGGTGCTCATAGTGAGTATCAGATAAAAATCTCCTCTCACTTCCAGCAGGGGGAGGAGGAAAGAAAGGAACCACTTTGAAACACCTCAGAGCATTCCTTTTCTCCTTACAGAGACTTGCTCTCAGAAGAAACTTTTACTGCAACCTAGTCTGCTGGGGTTTTTATCAGACTAAGGTAGGGGGCAGATATCCAACTGTAGTCAGCTCTGATTTTTCACCTGAGGGAAGAGAACTATCCAACGCTAAGCTCTTGAGCCTTCCACATAAGGTAGGGAAATACACAATCCAGTCTCTCCAGCTATCCCTACTTAAGAGCGATGGGGGGATACTGAGAAGATCACAGGTGATGTAGACAGACTAGGGGCATAAGGTCTCCAAAAGCCTGAAACTTAATCATGGGGCATAGAATGGTTCACCTCCCCACAGCACACACTACTGAAGACTATTCATTACAGTTCCTTTAACCTAAAACATTATGTCTGCCTTTGAATAAAATAGCAAGCACAAAGCATACTAAAAGGAAAAATGAACAAATTTTTAAGAGACTGAATGAACACCATAATCAGAGGCACAATGTAACAGGTATATTTGAATTATCAGAGAAGTAATTTATAAAAACTATGATAAGTATGCTAAAGGTGTTCACAGGAAAAGTAGACAACATGTGAAAACAGATAGATAATGTAAAATAGGAAGATGGAAATTCTAAGAAATAATTAAAAAGAAATGCTGGAGATCAAAAATACTGTAACAGAAATGAAGAGTTCTTGACAGGCTCATTAGCAGACTAGACACTGGTGAAAAACAAATATCTGAATACAATCCTAAATGTAAAGTGCAAAATTTTAAAACTCATAGAACAAAGGAGAAAACCTGGATGACCTTGAATATGCTGATACATTTTTTAAACACAATAGGAAAGACATGATCCATGACAGAAATAAATGATAAGCTGGACTTCACCAAAATTCAACACTTCTGTTCTTCAAAAGGCACTTATCAAGAGAATGAGAAAGCAAGATGTAGACTGGGAGAAAATATTTGCAAAAGACAAACTCAAAAATAGGAACACAAACAACCAAATTAATCAGTGACACAAAGACTTTAACAAGTACCCCACCAAAGGAGATATCTGGATGCCAAATAACATATAAAACTAAGTTCCACATCACATGTCACCAGGAAAATACGGAGGAAAAGAGCAAGATGTTGTTAGAAAGGAAAAAAATTAATAACATCAAATTCTGGCCAGATCGGGGAGCAGAAGGAACTCACGTACATTGCTGGTGGGAATACGAAATGATGCAGCCACTTTGGAAAGCAGTTTGGTGATTATGTATAAAACTAAATATACTCCTATCATACAATCCTGCAACTGTGCTCTTTGGCATTTACCCCAAAGAGTTGAAAACTTATGACCCCACAAAAACTTGAACAGGGATGTTTATGGAAGCTTTACTGATAATCGCCAAAACATAGAAGCAACCAAAATGTTCTTCACTAGATAAATGGGTAAATAAACTGTTACACAAAGGCAATGCAATACTATTCACTGCTAAAAGAAATGAGCTATCAAGCCATTAAAATATATGAGGGAAACTTAAATGCATATTGTGTGTGAATGTTCAGTTGTGTCTGACTCTTTTGTGACTTCATGGACTATAGCCTGCCAGGCTCCTCTGCGCGATTTTCCAGGGAAGACTACTGGAATGGGTTATCATTTCCTTCTCCAGGGTATCTTCCTGACCCAGGAATAGAACCCGCATCTTATGTGTCTCCTGCATTGGCAGGTGGATTCTTTACCACTTGTACCACCTGGAAAACCTAAATGCATATTACGAGGTGAAATAAACCTGTCTGAGAAGGCTTCATACTATATGATTCCAAGCATATAACATTCTGTAAAAGGCAAAACTATGGAGACAATAAAGAGATCAGAGGCGGCCAAAGATCCATGACTGGGACTTGGGGATGAATAAGCAGGTTAATAGAGGATTTTAAGTGCAGTGAAAATACTCTGTATGATGTTTAATGATAGATATATGTCATTTTTACAAACCTATAGCATGTACAAAGCCAAGAGGGAATCCTAAGCTAAACTAAGAATTTCCATGATTGTGATGTCAATTAACTTCATCCTTGGTTTAAAAAGTGTGCAATTCTGGTGGTAATAGAGGAGTGTATGCGTGTGTTGGGCCGGGGAGAATATAGTAAATCTCTGTACTTTCATTCCTATTGTAAACCTACAACTGCCCTAAAAAATAGTCTTTAATAAAATGAAAAACAAAATACCATAATCTATCTTAAAACTTTCTGAAATATTTATTTAAGTATATTCAGAATAACTAAACTATCCTAGATTCAAAAAATATTACCTAAAATAGTATAATGCCTTCTGCCTCAGTTCAGTTCAATTGCCTACTACTATGCATATAAAATTGCTAAAGTGTGGGGTTCAAGAATACTGAGAAAAAGAGAAAATAAATAGAACATTCTGAAGTTTCCCAAAGAGATGAGGGATATGCACTGAATCTTCTTATACTAGTACAGTTTGAATGAGTCTACACTCATTCAAAAAAAGGATGAACCTGAGCAAATTGTAAGAAACATGGTGTAGGATAGGAGGCACCTAACAGTAATCTCTGTGACCATCAAAATCATGCTGATCATGGTCTCCACAGCAACAAACGATGAAAAATAGGTTTGAATGAATATTGAGTCTGTTTCATTTTAAGAAATTTTTTTTAAGTTTGATCTGGATTTCTTATTTAAAATACTAGCTTGAGAGAAACATAAAGAAATCATTGATTAACTTCCAGATTGAATAAGTAGTAGGCTGACTATTCCATACATGAATAAAAAGGGATCCAAAGTGATACCTGACTAACTTTTGGAATTCAAAAAGTAAAAAGATCATAAAGATGTCCCGAAAACTAAAATAGGAGAAAATAAAATGCCATTAGGAATCTCAATAGGCTTATTAGTGAGAGAAAACATAAGATACAAGCATTCAATAACACTATGATAAAAATTACTTTCAATCTAATATTGTATATCTAGTAAATCTCCATATTCAGTGTGACAACAAGATAAAGAGAAATATCAGACATGCGCAATCTCTCTTCTCCCTCTCCATTTCCATTTTCTCTTCCTCCTCTTTCACCTGTCCCCACCTACCTTTCCGTAGGAAACTACTGACCTGGAAGCTATCCAATCACAAAGATTAAACAAAATAAATAAACAGACAAACAAAGATTAAGACATCAGAATCCAGGAAATAACAGCTACATTCAGTTGATTCAAAACATAAAGAAACCAATCTATTTTTCAGTAGGAGGTCAGAAGTCTCTGGAATGTTGATCTCCAAGAGAATAAAATTGTAATCAATAGATTCTAAGATACAGTTCAGAATTCGGAAAGAGAAATATTGACTGGCATACAAGAAGTCAGATATAGTTCACAGAAAGCTTTACTTTGAACTGAGCAGTACCTACAGGGCCTACCAAGGTAAACAGCGACTAGTTACTTAACTAAACACATGCTGGATGTTTCCAGGCTAACTTGGTTAAGGTGAGAACTTAGCTAAGCTAGAGCTGTGTATCATAGAATGCCTTTGTATGATACCAGGTTAGAGTTAAAAAAAAGAGAAAGACACATGCAAGTTGGAGGAAAAAAATACAACTGTCATTAATATCAGAAGGCTCTCTTGAGCAGATGTGCTTACAAACAGGTATAGATCAGCTTGTCCAACTTGTCTTTGATATCCCCTGATTTGTATCTTGATTATTTCCCAGATTACAGACCTAACTTCTATCAGCTCTCTATCAGATGAACAACTGCAGAACCACAGAGGTGGTAATTATGTAATAGCACACCTTCCTGTCACTGTCCCCATGAACTAACCTTTATAGATCTATTTTGACTGCTGGATTTTGGTTGGCTTTTCAGATTTCACCAAAAGCTCTGACTTGTTCAGCTGTGCTGGTCCTTCAGAGGAGCAATTCATGATAATTCCTCTAATTCTCTCTTACTTTCTGACCTTTATTTCTCCAGGTATTGCCACAGACCTAATATCTAAAATCAGTTCTTTAATCTCATAATACTCTACTCTTAGTCTATGTCTAAAGATTCAGAGATAAAGATTTTGGTATCAACAGTGGCTCCATGGAAAGACACACTTAAGAACAGAAATGTATAATTGGATTATCCATCTGAAAAGATTAAGCTGGGCTAATGAGACCACTGCTGGGGATAAATAGGACATTTCTTGTATTTGTTATGTCTTCTTGGCAAGAGTTACTAAAATTAAGATCTTTAGCCACTTGGAGTAAAATGCTTTCAGAAGACAAGGCTGTGGGCAATCAACTAACTGTTACCACAGAGCCAAATAACAACTTAGTGGAAATAAACAGTATAATAATTATGGGTGTGTGTAGCTGCTTCTAAACTGATATAGGGTGAAAAATGTGGAGCTTAGGACTTCAAATTCCCAAAAAAATTTGAATAATAAACCAGAACACTTCTATTCTGCCCTGAAAGTAACCTGTATCTCTTCTAGTCTCAGTGTTAAGACTTAAAAATCTGAAAATCAAGACAAATAAGCATTGTAGGTTCGTTTATGTCAATATTAGGATATTGTGTGAAGAAGTGGAACACTGGAAATTGTAATGAAAATACAGTGGAACTCAGATGAGACTGAACACTTCTAAGCTCTGCCAAATCTCAATTACCAATAGAAGCAGCTCAGTCTTCCCCATGAATGGATTGTTTTTACTTTTCCTGAAGAACTTATAACAGGTTTTCTTGGAATAGTTGCCTTGTGAATTAACAGGGATCCTGCTCAAGACATATTCCTGGGTCAGGAAGATCCTCTACAGAAGAAATAGGCTATCCACTCCAGTATTCTTGGTCTTCCCTTGTAGCTCAGCTGGTAAAGAATCCACCTGCAATGTGGGAGACCTGGGTTCAATTCCTGATTGGGAAGATCCCCTGGAGAAGGGAAAGGCTACCCACTCAAGTATTCTGGCCTAGAGAATTCCATGGACTGTATAGACCATGAGGTCACAAAGAGTTGGACATGACTGAGTGGCTTTCACTTCACTTCACTACTGTTCAAGACATATCTACATAATATCTCATGGCATCTAGGTTTATAATCAGATTTAGTATAGATAGGCCCTAGGAGAATGGATTGGAATGTGAGCCCTGAGAAAAGGCTGGAAATTAGCAGAATTATAAGATTTTGCCAATTTGCTTCATCAGAACTGGAATACATATGAAAGTGAATTATGAGGATTTTGGATCAGAATAGAAAGAATATATTGTTTAGTTAAAGCAACTGTTTCACTCAAGGAAATCAATCCTGAATATTCACTGGAAGGGCTGATTTTGAAGCTGAAACTCCAATACTTTGGCCACCTGAGGTGAAGAACTGACTCATTTGAAAAGACCCTGATACTGGGAAAGATTGAAGGCAGGAGGAGAAGGGGATGACAGAGGATGAGATGGTTGGATGGAATCACCAACTCAATGGAAATGAGTTTGAGCAAGCTCCAGGAGTTGGGTAATGGACAGGGAGGCCTGGTGTGCTGCAATCCATAGGGTTGCAAAGAGTCAGACATGACTGACTGAGTGACTGAACTGAACTGAAATGAACTGTTCCACTTGGGTATTATCTTCCAAAATTGCTGGTTTAAATAAGCTGAAACAGTGTGGTGGAGGTCTAAAAGCATTCTTATATGTTTGAAAACTGAACTGAGATGTGATCTGTATTGAATCAAGCTGAGATGTTGGAATGTACCTGGTTTATTGAAGAAATTTCCTCCAACTTAGGATACTTGAGTTGATTTATAATAAAAAGTGTTCAACCCAGAGGACAATGAATTTATCTTTTAAGGAGAGATGGCCAAAGATGTGGAACTACTAATTTGTGAACAGTGACTAACGGTATATTTGGATGCTCAAATATCTTGATGGAAGACAATGGGAAAACTAGTGACAATGGATATAGGAAGTAGTATGCCAATGCTCATTATGAGTAATAAGCTCACATAGGAGAGACTCTCAATAGTATCAGTAATCAGGTACATAAAATAAAAGATTTAATGAATGTTAGTTACCATCCCTTCCCAGGCCTCCTGTCCTAGCTGGCCATGGTGGCAGGGTTTAAGTTCATATATGAGCCCAGAGACTTGGATTTCACTTCATCAAGGCTAATATGGCTACAGCTACTGAGGAGAACCCAACTGCCAATGGCACAAAGAGTCTACAATTAGCCAGGGACACCAACCAGCCACTAAGTGGTTAATTAGACTATTTCCACTATGAGCTTCCCTGGTGGCTCAGATGGTAAAGAATCTTCCTGCAATGCAGGAGACCTGGGTTCAATCCCTGGGTTGGGAAAATCCCCTGGAGGAGGGCATGAGACACACTCCAGTATTCTTGCCTGGAGAATCCCCATGAAAGAGACAGTACTTTATTCTCATTGAAATTGGCATTTATTTTTATCATATATTTTATTTCCTGAATACAATGATTCTACCAAAACCCCCATCTGACCACATTGCTATGCATACCACTTAGTGTCGCTTCTGACTAGGGAGTTCATTTTATAGAGAATAATGTATAAACTAATAGATCAAACAGGCTTTCTTGGTGGCTCAGTGGTAAAGAATCTGCCTGCCAATGCAGGAGACGATGGTTAGATCCTTGGGTAGGGAAGATCCCCTGGAGAAGGAAATGATAACCCACTCCAGTATTCTTGTCTGGGAAATCCCATGGACAGAGGGAGCCTGGCAGGCTACAGTCCTTGGGTCGCGAAAGAGTTGCCACTTAGCAACTAATCAACAACAACAAGGAGATTAAAGCAAAGGCAATTCATTGCTCTTACATTTCCCACCATCATGAAACAGCTGGCTTGACAGATTAGAAGACAGTATTTTAAAGATGCAGTGAAAACAACACAGCATGAAAACACTTCAAGGCTTTGAGCTTGTATCCTCTAGGGTGTTATAGTCTCTGAATCTCTGATAAACATACAGCAATCTTTCTCCTACTTCCAGAACCCATGGATCCAGGGATCAAGGCATGAAAATGGTGAATGTTATTCTAACTATGGCCACAGTGAACCATTAGAAAAAAATTCCTTATAAATATACAGATTTGGGCTTTCTGCTTTAGAAATTTTGTCCAGAGTGGACGAATACTTCCAACAGGTGACAAAATAAAATTATTCTGTTAATCAGATGATGAGGCTGCCACTTAACAAAGTTGGGTTTTTCATGCTGATGAATCAATAAGCAATGAGTGGAGTAACTGTACTACTTGGAGTGACTGATCCTTATTACTAAGGAAAATTAGATTTTTTTCTTATAAAATAGAGATATGGATGTAGCCTGTCTTCCAATGAGTCTTCCGTTGGCATAGATTTTTCCTTAGCTTTACCCTTATTAAACATGAATGCACTAAACACTTCATGCAAATTGTCTCACTGAATATTTTTAAGGACCCAGCAAGAGATACCATGTCCTACTTTCAGAGATGGAAAATCAAGTGTCCCTGAGATGAGGTAATTTTCTCACAGTTGCCAAGCAGAAAGTGGTGGAGTCAAGATTTAAACCTTGGTCATTTTGATACCAAAACTTTTTGTTTTTTTCTAGCATCTCCTGCTGCATCTCCTCCTGACATTTTTTCCCCCTCTTTATTTAAGAAAGCTTCTCTGACTTGGAGGCAAACATAGTAAACTACTTCTGGCTTTAAATTAAATGGCTGAGGCTAGACCAACACTATCTATTAAAGATATAAAATAAGATGCACACATAACTTAAGATTTTCTAGTGGTCACATTGAAAAGAATAAAAATATACAGGTGACATTAATTTACATAATGTTTTAATTAATAATATACTACAAATATTACCACTTCAAAATGAAATAAATACAAAGTTACTG
Source organism: Cephalophus harveyi (assembly GCA_006410635.1). Taxonomy (NCBI): domain Eukaryota; kingdom Metazoa; phylum Chordata; class Mammalia; order Artiodactyla; family Bovidae; genus Cephalophus; species Cephalophus harveyi. The sequence goes on along the minus strand of SJYT01066904.1, from coordinate 25,768 downwards.
AAATATGGAGTACAATTTACATTTACAGGACACTCAAGACTAGACACATTTAAAATACTTCATGGCCACCTCCGGCTATTGGATATCAAATTGGCTCATAAAGCTCCAGACTAAGCCTCCAACAGAGATTCCAATTACATTGTCTCTTATAGGTGATATATTTGAAGAGGAGGGCAGGATGGGGACATTGAACAAGACAACTTTGCCTGTACCTTGATTAATCTCTTAAGCCATTCAGAGGAATAAATTGGAGAAACCCTTGAGAATGGATAATGTCAAAGTAAAACTGTAGCATGCAAAGATAAACAGTCAAGTAGGATTTTATTTAAGATTACTGCAAGTAAAGTGTGGACTAATTGTATTTACTCATCTAATATAAAGTATAACAGTTGGTACACTGGATCCTGGTTATTTATTTTTCACGGCTGAAATCTTAGTATTATGTGTGCTTTTGTCCTGGAATGGACTTCAATTTTATACACACATACATCATTCTCACTTCTCAGCTATAATTAATTATAACCATCTTCAGTCAAATTCAGGAGCCAAAGATATAAATGATTCTCACTAGATTTTAAGCTAAATTTGGGCACAAGTATGCTACAGAGAATTTTGCTGATATATATCCAAGTTCTGATTATTGGGGCAGAACCAAGGACACATACACAGATGTACACATACACACACACACACACACACAGGCACGACTTCTAGGAGTATTTTTAACTGTAAGTTCACAAAAGCAAGGACAAAGTTTTTTATGTTAGATAACAAGATTTTGGGTAAATCTCTTCTGAGTATTGAATAGGACCCAGGATTCTGAATAATGAAAAATATCTCATTTCCCCAGAGAGGTCAGGGACCTTTTTCTCCTGTAGGTCTCTTCTCTTCTGGGTCCTAGTCCATACTTTCAACATGTAAGTAACAGTCCTTTTTTTTTTTTTTTTTCTCTCCTTTTGAAGTTAAAAGCACCCAAGTTACACATGAGTCTCAGTATAGTCCATAGTCTATGAGAAACTCTTAATCAAGTTTATATAAATGGCACAGACTATTTCTTAATGTATTTCTTGATGTATTTCAATCATCCAGTAAGAAAACTAGTGATTTGGGAATTGTAAAATAAATATGAAAATACTGGTTTTTAAAACACTAGAACATATTTCATAACAAAAATCTCTGCTACTTAAAAAAGTAAATCATTCATTTGCATTACAAACTTCCTAAGCTAAGAAATAACATCCTGAGGCAAGACACTTTCACTCTTTGACCAAGCTGTTGACTCCAAAATTCAAGGTTTGATACCTACCCAACCTTTCTTCCCAAAACTAACAAGATTATAAAGAACTAGGTTAATACTTCATAAAAAGCTGGGCATTTTCTTTCAATATTTTATCACTAGCTATTTTATCAGTCATGCTGTCTTACTTTTAAATCAGCCTTAACTTATTTTCTATCATTTCTACTTCCTGTTGTTTTAAAATAAGACTAATTTTATTTCATGAAAATCACTGAGTAGTAGCTACTGAAATATGCTTTCTTTGAATCTCTTAAGCAACCACTCCTTTGTTCTTTATCAGTGTTTATAGAATCAGGCTCTTATATAATTCAATTTATGAATATTTTAGAGAGCCTTAGGCTCCTAAAAAAATCCATTAATTTTGAGCACATTTTATATGGTTTTAGAAAATTAAATATCCTAAAAAGAATTCAAGTAAAGAGAATCATTACTCTGCCTTCCCCTAAATTCTCCTTGGGGAATACATGCTAATGGTCATTTCTGTGTGGTTCCATACAGAATATTGTCAATGTAGATTCATAAAAAGCAGCACATGTAAGAATTACTCATCTGTAAAAATATCAGACTTTATTTTTTGGGGTTCCAAAATCACTGCAGATAGTGATTGCAGCCATGAAATTAAAAGACACTTACTCCTTGGAAGGAAAGTTATGATCAACCTAGATAGCACATTCAAAAGCAGAGACATTACTTTGCCAACAAAGGTCTGTCTAGTCAAGACTATGGTTTTTCATCCATACATGACGTGAGAGCTGGATTGTGAAGAAAGCTGAGCGCCGAAAAACTGATGCTTTTGAACTGTGATGTTGGAGAAGACTCTTGAGAGTCCCTTGGACTGTAAGGAGATCCAACCATTCCATTCTAAAGGAGATCAGTTGTGAGTGTTCTTTGGAAGGAATGGTACTAAAGCTGAAATTCCAGTACTTTGGTCACCTCATGCAAAGAGCTGACTCATTGGAAAAGACTCTGATGCTGGGAGGGATTGGGGGCAGGAGGAGAAGGGGATGATAGAGGATGAGATGGCTGGATGGCATCGCTGACTCGATGGACGTGAGTTTGAGTGAACTCCGGGAGTTGGTGATGGACAGGGAGGCCTGGCATGCTGCAGTTCATGGGGTCGCAAAGAGTTGGACACGACTGAGCAACTGAACTGAACTGAACTGAAGAATATTTTCGTTCCATTCTTACCAGCATAAAATGTTACAAATAATGTGTTTAAGTGAAATATGATAATATTGATATTGATGTTTTATCTATGTCCATTTAACTTCTGAACATTATAAGTGTTCTGCATATTTTACAAAGATAGGTTAATATATTGAGTTGATATTAACTGATTAGTTCATTAAAAATTAAGCAACTTATAAGCACTAGGTGCTTTTCTAGATCCTATTTAGTTCAAGAATAGTGCTTACTTTCACAATTTTCCTTTTAAAATCAAATATAGCTTATTTTCCAAGGCAACATGAAAGTATGTTTAATTGATTCTTTAAGATGAAATAAAATGCTTAAATAAATTTATACATCTATGGGCCCCCATCCCAGGTAGTTCAGTGGTAAAAAATCTGCCTACCAATGCAGGAGACACAGGAGACTCAGGTTCAAATCCTGGGTCAGGAAGTTTCCCTGGAAAAGGAAATAGCACCCCACTCCAGTATTCTTGCCTGGAAAATTCCATGGACAGAGAAGCGTGGCAGGCTACAGTTCATGAGGTTGCAAAGAGTTGGACATGACTTAGCAATTGAGCACACATGCATATACCTATGGTCAGTTAATCTACAACAAAGAGGCAAAAATATACAGTAGAGAACAGACAGTCTCTTCAGCAAGTGATATTGGTAAACCTGGAGAGCTACAGGTATATCAATGAAATTAGAACACTATATATAAAAATAAGATCCTTTCCCTTTTCCAGGGGATCTTCCCAATGCAGAGATTGAAGCCAGGTCTCCCACATTGCAAGCAGATTCTTTACCAGCTGAGCCACAAATAAACCCAAGAATACTGGAGTGGGTAGCCTATCCCTTCTTCAGCAGATCTTCCTGACACAGGAATCAAAGCCAGGTCTCCTACATTGTAGGTGGGTTCTTTATCATCTGAGCTATCAAGGAAAACCCCAGATAAAATCAAAATAGTTTAAAGATCCAAATATAAGACATGATAATGACACCATAAACTTCCTGGAAGAGAACACAAGCAAAGCATTCTCAGCCATAAGATGTACCAATATTTTCTAAGATCAGTCTTCTAAGGCAAAAGAAAGAATAAACAAATGGGATTTAATCAAATTTAAAACTTTTACACAGCAAAGGAAATCATCAATAAAACAAAAAGACAGCCTATGGAATGAGAGAAAAATCTTTGCAAAAGATAGGACCAATAAGGGGTTAATATTCAAAATATACAGACAGCTCATATAGCTCAATATAAAAAAAATTTTTTTAAAGGGCAGAAGTCCTAAATAGACATGTCTCCAGAGACATACAAAGGGTCAACAGGCACATGAAAAGAGGCTCATCATTGTAATTATTAGAGAAATGTGAATCAAAACTACAGTTAGGTACCACTGCACATAGGTCAGAATGACCATCATCAAAAAGAGCACAATTGTTGGTGAGGATGTGTAGAAAAGAGAACCTTCTTACACTGTTGTTGGAAATGTAAATTGGTATAATCGTGGCGATTATAAAACAGAATGGCGATTTCTCAAAAAACTGTTGTTGGAAATGTAAATTGGTATAATCGTGGCGATTATAAAACAGAATGGCGATTTCTCAAAAAACTAAAAATTGAACTATCATACAATCCAACAGTTTCACTCTGGTATATATCTGAAAAACAAAACAAAACAAAAACACCAATTCAGAAAGGTAGTTGCACCCCAATGTTCATAACAATATTATTTATGATAGCAAAGATATGGAAGCAAACTAAAGTGTACATCAACAGATGAATGGATAAAGAAGAAGTGGTATACATACACAACAGAAAAGTACTTAGTTAAGTATCTTTCTTTAAAAAAGGGTTTTATTAGATTATATGAACTTATCTGCATGAAACTTTTGAAAATTATAAAACACTGTAGAATTTAAAGGTTCTTTCATTAAAAATAGTTTAAAATATTCCTAAAAGTGGAAAGTGTACATGCTAAGTTGTTTCAGTTGTGTCCAACTCTTTGTGACCTTATGGATTGTAGCCTGCCAGGCTCCTCTGTCCATGGGATTCTCCAGACAAGAATACTGGAGTGGGTTGCCATGACCTCCTCCAGGGCATCTTCCTGACCTAGGGATCAAATCTTTTATGTCTCCTGCATTGGCAGATGGGTTCTTTATCACCAGCGCCACCTAGGAAGAATTTTACATTAAAAGTCTAGTTCAAGAGCCCAAATAAGTAAAGACAATTCCTGATGTTAAAAAAAAAAAAAAAAAAAGTCCTGCTTTAAATGAGAATTTTGAATATTCTCCCAGGCCTTATGTAAGCCATGCAGTCAATGATTCTAACCTCATCATCTTCTGTCTTCATGTACCACACCCAATTTAGAACACGTTATCATATGACCTGATCATCACCTCTTTTTACAGAGTAAGGCAATAGTCAGTGTGTTTTTTTCAAGTTCAACTGGTCTTAAGAGTCAGTCTGTCCAGCAGCTGAAATGTATGCGCCCAGATTCAAGCCTAAAAGCCATAAGCACATTATTGCTGTGAGGCTAAATCCCAAAGTCTTTTTCCTAAAGATACCAGCATTCCTCATCAAGCCATGGAATGTCCGTCCACACCAAGGTCAATTTGAAGTGAGAGTTTATTTCCTTTAATCATTCTATATTTTGAACTGAAAGCAAGCTAAATCATCTCTCTTTATTAGATGGGTAACAGTTTAAAATTGACTGAGGGAAGATGTAAGTTCTTTGAACTAGAAATCACAGCCCTATGAATATATTCTAAATAAATAATTGGACAAGTGCAAAAATGGAAGATATTTGCAAAGAGTTGCTCATTGAAATGTTGTCTATAGTAGTAAAAAAAAAAATTGCATAAACACCCATCAAGACAAACATTTGGTATATACTGAGTTAGAAAACCTTTTTCTCTAAAAGGCTATGTAGCAAATATTTAAGGCTTAGAGAGCTATACAGTCTCTGTTGGAGTCATTCAGATCTGCTGGTGCACTGAATCATGGTCTGCCCACCTCCAGAGACAGAACTGTTAACAACTCTTCTATACTTTAGATTCTATGAGAGCAACTGACCACTTCAAAATGCTTTCCATGGCTGTAGAAACAACTGTAATAAATGCAGTTGTTGACAAAACATTATTTTTAAATAACCAAATGATAACTCCAGTATAACTTGGTAAAGAAAATCCTGAGGCTATACCGACCATGGCAACAAAATTCCCTGTAGGTCCTAAACATGAAAACATGTTGAAACTACTGATCCAGACAAATAATACAGGGGCAATAATGTTAGCTAATGAAGTATTCACTACTCCTGTGGGAAAAGACTAGGATTTCAAGCTTGAAAATGTGTGTGCCATAGGTTGAGTTCACTGGAAACAGATGCTAAGATGATTTTTGGAGTACATTGTATTTGTTAGGGATGGATATGTAGGAAAGGAAGAAGGAAAAAAAAGCTTTAAGGCAAAGACAAAAGTTGAACTGGGATGGGATCCAGGTCTGATAAAGACTCAATCATTTGGCAGTGAGCACTGGTGTGAAATTTCCATCAGAGCATCCAGCATCAGGCCAAATAGTCTGGCCTCAACAATGACTTGACAGAGTCACTAGATAAAGGCTGCTTCAGGAAGGATAAAACCTTAGGTGAGTTAGCTCTTTGCTACTGAGACTATCTCTAAAGGTGCTAGCGGCAAAATGCTGCTCCGGACAGCACTTCCAGTACCTGGAGCAACAATTTTGTCATTTAATGAGGATCTAGAGCATGCATTTCCATGTCCAGTCATTGCCCCTCTTGACTGGACTTCACCATATAGGCTTGAAAAGCAGACTTTGTATGATCTGTTGCCTTTTTCCCTCCAGAGATCACTTAAATAAGAAGGTCGGTGGGATTGCAGCAGAGCCCCTGCCAGTGAACCTATCTCAGGAGGACAAATGATGTCATTTTCTCCCTCTTCTGCTATAAATTCTCTATTCTCCCCATATCAGATAGCACTTGTAATGCTACCGGTGGCTTTACCTTGAAGTGTGAGCCAGACCTTCATTTCTAAGGGCTTGTAATACCCTGTCAACATGCTCTTCTAAGGTTTGGGTTGCTATTCCTATCCATAACATCTCAAATGGATAAAGACATACTAACATACTAAAATGGGTCACCTGGGTCTCAAGCATATTTATTTATCTATCAACTCACTGTGTAGCTCTGTTTTCTCCTGATGAACCAAGATACTCATATGAACCATTACTCATATGGTGGTTCCTTTTCTGGGTTCCTAATTCTGAGGCATAAAAAATCAAAGTGTCCAAGCAGACATTAGTGGGACTTTGGGTGTCCTCTCTTAGTACTGCAGTAACTTCACTGTGGTTACTGGACCTTGACCGTCGATGTATGCAAATTGAAAAATAATTTAGGTCTTAGAGGACTTCCAAGACAAAATGCTGATTATGATAAAACAGTCTAATTTTATTACGAATGTATGGAACAACTTCACTGAAAATGTGAGGAAAAAGGGTCCTGACCCTGGTAATTCACTAAATGACTGAAGTCTTTAAATCAAAAAGTAGCATGAGCTGCACATCAGCATTGCAGTCTATGTGTCAAAGGTGTTTCCCACACCATGTGGGTGTGGGTTAGCCACTCTGAAGCCAATATACACACACATGTACAAACACACACACCATGTATGTATGCATGCACACACAGGCACACACACTGGAATTGGACAATTAAATAAATGGATAGCAGATACCTGTAGCCAGTTTTCTCACTGTCGTAATAGGAGGTCACAGATAAGAGAGAAAGAAGGCTAGAGTTATCCATATGGTAATGTATTAAAGCTGGAGATAACAGTATAAATTAAACATTAGCTTGATTCAGATATAGATGTTTAAATATAGCAATATTTACAGATATATATATTTATATATGGGGCTTCTCTGGTGGCTCAGAGGTAAAGCGTCTGCCTGCAATTCAAGAGACCTGTGTTCGATCCCTGGGTCAGGAAGATCCCCTGGAGAAGGAAATGGCAACCCACTCCAGTACTCTTGTCTGGAAAATTCCATGGATGGAGGAGCCTGGTGGGCCACAATCCATGGGGTTGAAAAGAGTTGGACACGACTGACACATTCCCTTGTTCCATTAGCTGAGTGGGCCCAGAAGCAATGATGCTCCTTTAGGAATGAGTTCAAGTTACACCCTGATCTTGAATTTTAATTCCATTCTCCAACAGAAGTAACCAAGAATCCTGGACTGAATACGCTGGGGCAGGGCATATGCAAGATGAGTTTGCAGGTCCTTGTAGCATCAGAAATTAAAGGAGCACTTGAAACACAGCTACATACCCACACGCACATGTGCACACAACAGACACATACACAAACACATGGAGACATGACAAAGGAATACAGGAATCAGCTGAGAGAGTTCCAAGAGCCAAGTCAAACAGAATCTGAGCAATAAGGTAAAGTAATACTTGATTGCTGCTGCTGCTAAGTTGCTTCAGTCGTGTCCAACTCTGTGCGACCCCACAGACAGCAGCCCACTAGGCTCCTCTGTCCCTGGGATTCTCCAGGCAAGAATACTGGAGTGGGTTGCCATTTCCTTCTCCAATGCATGAAAGTGAAAGTGAAATCCCTCAGTCGTGCCCGACTCTTAGCGACCCCATGGACTACAGCCTACCAGGCTCCTCCATCCAATCCAAAATATAATATTGATGCTTATAATAATATAAATGAATGATCAAAGAGACAATGTTAAAGAACATATTTCCCTAGAAGAAGATAATGTAGGCGGACACTCTGCCCTCAAGGAGGTGTGGTCTGTGCAGAGTGACTTCCCTCCAGAGAACACAGTATGCAAACAGGGGTCAAGGGTGAGGAAGGATCACTGCAGTGGAGGGAGCTGAAAAAAAAAATACCACTTTAGTCTTGCGGTCCTGCTTAACATTATCAGTCACAAATGGTGTCAATAGTTTATACCCTTGATATACAACAACTTCAAATATGCAGATGATACCACCATAATGACAGAAAGTGAAGAGGAACTAAAGAGCCTATTGAAGAAAGTGAAAGAGGGAAGTGGAAAAACTGGTTTAAACCTCAACATGCAAAAAACTAGCATCATAACATCTGGTCCCATCATTTCATAGCAAATAAGTGACAGATTTTATTTCCTTGGACTTCAAAATCAATGCAGATGTTGACTATAGCCATGAAATTAAAAGACACTTGCTCTTTGGAAGAAAAACTATCACAAACCCCGACAGTGTAATAAAAAGCAGAGACATCACTTTGCCAACAAAAGCCTGTATGGTCAAAGCAGTGGCTTTCCAGTAGTCATGTATGGATGTGAGAGTTGGACCATAAAGAAGGCTAAGAGCCAAATAATTGATGCTTTCAAATTATGGTGCTGGAGAAGACTCTTGAGAGTCCCTGGACTGCAAGGACATCAAACCAGTCAATCCTAAAGGAAACTGAATATTCATTGGAAGGACTGATGCTGAAACTGAAGCTCCAGTACTTTGGCTACCTGATGCAAAGAGCTGACTCATTGGAAAAGACCCTGATGCTGGGAAAGATTGAGGGCAGGGAAAGAAGAGGGTGACAGAGGATGAGATAATTGGATGGCATCAGTGACTTAATGGACCTGAGTTTGAGCAAACTCCAGAGATAGTGAAAGACAGAGAAGTCTGGTGTGCTGCAGTCCATGGGGTTGCAGAGTCAGACACGACTTAGTGACAGAACAAAAACCCCTGATACAATATGAAGACAGAAGCCCTTTACCTCTGTGGTTTTCTTCCACCAAACCCATATGCCCATTCATGAGATAAATACTGGACATATCCCAACTGAAGGGTATTCTACTAAATGACTGGCCAGTAATCCTGAGAACTGTTAAGATCATTAAAAACCAGGAATATCTGAAAAACTGTCACTCTCCACTGGATTCTATGGGAAGATGATTAAATTTTATTTGGTATCTCGAGAGGCATACTCTACAGAAGGAGGACATTGGGGAAAACTAAGGGAATATGAGTAAAATATGGACTTCAGATACTAATAATGTATCAATATTACTTAAGTTTAGCAAACTGTACCATATAACAAAGTGATAATGAGGGAAACTAGGTATGAGATACTTAGGAACTCTGTACTATCTTTGCAGTGTTTCTGAAAATTTAAAAGTTTTCTGATAAGCAGAGATTATTTATTATTGAAATACAGTTGATTTACAATGTTGTGTTAATTCCTGGTGTACAGATTATTTACTTTTAGTGTTTAGGAATCTCCTTTCCTCAGTGCATGGCTACCGAGTAAGAGGACTGAGGAGAAAGGGGTGCCTGTTATTTTGAGGCATGTAGTTCTCTCCGATGTCTTAACAGAGTATAATAATCCTTGTTTAAGGTGTACATACAACTTCTGAGTATTTAAAGGTTCAGGGGAAAGTGGATGTGTGAAATATTTGGGAACATTCAACCATATAACACTGTCCCATGATTCAGTGTTTCAATTTCTCCTGACTGAGGGACCTTCCTTAATTGACTTTTTAACTTTTTGAGTGGAGATGTTTCTACTCAGAGTGTTAGATGTGAGGTCCAACCTTCAACTTTCTCAGCCTTGATTCTGCAGGAAGAGAGCTTTCTGGCATGCAAATGAAAGAGGCCATCAGGCTTTCATATCTGGTTTTCAACAGCCTAGTCTTATCCTCAGCTGTTCATTTCCTTTGGTCAGATCATCAATGCTACTTAGCAATAACCATCCAATCTTGTTACTCTTGTAGCTACTATTTCCTCCATAGCCTTAGATGTCTGATGCATTCTACTCTCTTGCATATTCCCTCCATCAGTCCAAACTCTCAATTTATTATCAGTGAAAATGTAACAGTTAAACCAACATTTTTGCTCCAGCAACCACCAGTGAATGAATCCTCACTGCCAGCAGAGAAGTGAGTGATTCCCTGCTAAAACCTCATCACATTACCTGCTTTCTCAGACCGCTGTACTTTCATTGCTGACTGAAGTAGTTTGGGTAGGCCAGGAAAAAAAAAAAAAGAAGAAGAAAAGCTGAAATGGTGCCAAAAGTATAAGATATTGTTGTTGTTTAGTTGCTAAGTTGTGTCCTGCTCTTTTGCAACCCCGTGGGCTGTAGTCCACCAGGCTTCGCTGTCCCTGGGATTTCCCAGGCAAGAATACAGGAGTGAGTCGCAGTTTCTTTCTCCAGGATATCATCCTGACCCAGGGATTGAACCTGAGTCTTGCATTGGCAGGCGGTTTCTTTACCACTGATCCACCAGGGAAGCCCATAAAATATTAATCAGAGATTAATACCTTTGAAACGAAGAGAAGAAAAACAGGGCCGCACAGAAGAAATAGTGATGCAAGCCCAAGAAAGCTTTGGCCAACTCAGTAAGCAGCTCTGGAGTAAATATTCTCCATCAGAGGATCCTGGTCAGCCACACATCCCTCTGTATCCCTGCCCTGATGAGTGACTGAATGCAGGTCACCTAACCTCAAAGTGACCGTCTCAGCATCTGGCACAGACCTTGAAAGAGCTGACAGGTAAAGTCTCTCTGTGATGAGAATCATTAACCCAAACCTGGAAGGCTACACTACCCTCCAACATCAACACCAAAGTACAGCGCCTCTTTCTTTCCTTTTAGAATCACACTCCACTCAAGCTTGAAATAACTTCTGAAACTCTGGAGAAAAAATTTGAACTTCGGGAAAAATCTGAATGGAACCATCGAGAGGAGTTCATAAATAGCACTTTCTCCAGACTAAAGGCTAAATTAACAGTTTAGGGCTTTTTTTAACTTGTGGTCGGGAAAGTGACCCCTTATCTGAACTGAAAACAACTAATTATCACGGTTAATGGGAGCAAACAGTAAATATAAGTTCTCATTTATTTCCAAAGAGGGATACAATCAACACCCTAATCAAAGCCAGCTTAGGTCAGTTCAGGATACAGATTTCTAAAAAGTAAAAATACTCCCACTGCAGAACTTATGAACTGTAGTTGCAAAAAAAAAGAAAAAGATTATAAAAGTAATTCAAGAAGATTGTTTGGAGGCAAAATTCGTCACTTTTAAGCAGGCAAGGGCAATTGAGATGCTCTCAGGGTGCCTGAAGAATAATGGGTTGTGTGCAGAGAGTGCCAGGAGGGAAGCTCTCCAGATACATACGACACTCCTATTCAGTCTTTCCTGGAGGTGTGAGGTGGTGATGGTTGGACAATAATAAATTAGTTCATGTAAAGCCCTTTTTCTATTCTTGAGTCCTGGTGCCCAGAAATTGTAAGTTTGAATCAACTCACTGACAGTTTTACATGAGGCTTGAAAAATTGGATATTGCAAAAACCAACTTCTGTAACCCCTGCCGGGCCTTTCTTTCACCAAGAACAATATTGCCCTGAACAAGAGAATTTGAAGGAAAATGATCTGAAATATTCTTTCCTGTGAGAAGCTCAGGAAGATTTATAAGCACACGCCTGACCTTCTCTGAGAAATACTTTTATTTAATCTCTTTCATATTCTGCCTTTGCAAGAGGTTTCTGTGAAATTTTCTCAGGATAGGTAGAATATAACTCATGAATAAAATTTGCTTGGCTTACAGGCTACTGCTGAGCCCTGAGTTGTTGCAGGAGAAAATAATTTAATGCCTCATCCTAAGGGTGAGAGTCAGTCAAGTTTCTCCAACCTCATGATATTAAGGATGCCATTCAATATAGCATGAAATCTCAAACCCTGCTTCTTCCACAAAACCCCACCCCAACCTGTCTTACTTCCCTGATTCTCATTAATATTTTCTTTCCCTCCCTCTCTCTCTGTTTTTTTTTTTTTTTTTTTTACCAGCCACATTGCTCTTTCTGCTATTTGAATATCTCAAATATATTTTCTCCTTAGTTCCTATGCACAAGCTACTCCTTCTCCCTAGAATGTTGCTCCCTCTGACTCAAAACCATAACTTTCCTCCTTTGTTTCTATCATCAAAAGGTCACTTTGTGTCCTTTACATTAAGCTTCATTTCCTCTGAGGGGATATTCTTATTCCTAAGATAAATAATATTCTTGTAGTATTTCTTTCTTAGGATTTTACACTTTGCTTCATAACAATTGCATAATGTATTTTTGCTTGTTCTGTATAATTCCCCTGGCATTTTGTATCTCACTTATTTCAGACATTGTCCCATGTGCCTTTTCCCGTTGCTGATTTTGATCCGTATTCCTTCATTATAATAAACTGTAACTGTGAGTATAACAGTTTGTGGGTCCTGTATGCCACTGTAGTGAATCACTGAGGATAGATCTGGAGGGACCCCTGACAAAACAAATGAGCCCTAGTTCCTATAACTAAATGCTCTGTGAATTATTTTAACTCAAAATAGCAATGTAAATGTTACAGGACATAAAGGAAACATAAATTGGACATAAAATTATTACTACTGACCTGTTGTTGTTGTTGTTGACATCATCTTTAATAGGGATGGCAGGAGATGTTCCTTTTAGAAGCTGTAACTGTATATAGGATCATGAAGATATAAGTCAGACTTACAGATAAGTGACTGCTTTGCAAATCCTACAGGATCCCATGTCTATGGACCAGCTAGCAGTAAACTTATTCAACAATGGACAGTCACTCTTCTCATCAAGTAAAATTTGAATTTGTCTGATTCTCCAAAGAGATAGAAAAAAAAAAAAAAAAAACAAAACAAAACAAAAAAACCAGCATTCAGTTGACCCTTGAATAAAGCATGGATTAGGGGCACCAATCTTGTGCACAGTCAAAAATTTGCACAAAGCTTTACAGTCAGCTCTCCACATCCACAGTTCCACATCCACAGATGCAAGCAATCAGGAATTGTGTAGTACTGTGATATATATTTACTGAAATAAACCCACTTGTAAGTGTACTGTGCAGTTCAAACTCAGGTTGTTCAACGGTCAATTTTACACACACACACACACATAGAGTTATTGAGATGAAAATCCCTATATCTGCATTCAGGAAGCTGAAGATGAAAGATAACTGATAGTATAGGTCCAGTCTGAGTCTGAAGGCCTGAAAACCAGGAAAACCAATGATATAAGTTCCAGTATTAGTGTAAGTCTGAAGGCAAGAGAAGACTTATGTTGTGTCAACTCAAGACAGGCAGAGAGAACAAATCCTCCTGACACTCTTTTAGTTCTATTCAGCCTCCAATGGATTTGAGGTCAAAATAAGATAGAATTATTATTTTGTGCTCCCAAACTCTTTCTATTCAGAAATTGTGGATATTCCTATCCATATTCTAATTTTGACCCTAACTCAAAGACTCTGGTTTAACACTATGTCCTGGATTTAAACACTATTATTGCTTTCCAGTTCTAGTTCTTACATAGATTGCTGATTTCTGTCCCTCAGTTGTGGTCCCCTGTCCAAAGTGGATAATGTAGATCTCTAAATCTCCAAACTGACATGGGGATTGTGTATGCCAAGGAAATAGGAACTTCAATGCTTGAAAAGTCCCTTCTAGGAAGACCCACCCTGACTAAGGCGACATGAATGAGCTCATGAGTGATCTCTTTTTATCTCACCCAGAACGTTCTGAAGACTGGCGTTTCAACATAGTTCTCTTCTGAATAAGAAATTTTAACAGTAAAGGCTGTATGATAAGATTGCAAAATGCTTCCCAGTGTTCAAACTTAAAGAAGTTCACCACAAATAGGATATTCAATATTCTCCATCACACCTAAAGATACTCAATTTTCATTCTGTCTATCATGGATGAAGGTCTGGACTCATTTTAAAATCCATACTTCACACTTCTGGCACATGCACCTGTTTCAATGACCAGCACAGTCTAGTCACACTAATTATTATGTCTTGCTATTTATTTCACATATATCTGAGGAGCCAGGAACTAGTTTACTCAATGTTAGTATAGTATCCTCAAGAATTCAGGGTTAATTAAACAAGGATATCATAAAATAGGGTTTCCCTGGTGGCTCAGATAGTGAAAAATTCTGCCTGCAATGAAGGACACCCAGGTTCGATGCCTAGATTGGAAAGATCCCCTGGAAGAGAAAATAGCAACCCATTCCTGTATTCTTGCCTGGAATATCCCATCATAAAACAGGTATAAATTCTATATTTATAACTACATTGGAATTTAAAATCATGGCATTTATAATTATGTCATGATAATAATATATCAAAAGGAAATCTAACAGGGATAAATGAATAACTTTACAAGGGTCTCTAATTTAGAACAAGGGGTCAGAAGAGGTTTGACTATCAGCATCTCAGCAAGAAGAGTTCTGCTGATTTGCACCTAAATAAAACTTGTGAAAATTATTAAATAAATAACAAAAAACCTGAAAATCTCTGCAAATGGTAGTAAGGACAAAGAGCAAATGAAGAAACATTTATTCAAGAATATCTATGCAAATTCAGTAAGGAAAACAATAATATGTGGCTTGTGAACAAAGAAGACTCTCTGCTCACCTAGCCTTTAGATCAGCAAAGGAGTGACCACTCCAGATTACTGGAGCCAAGAACCTATAGCATCCTCTCCCTCTAATATCAAGCAAGAGAGTGTTCTTCCTAGGAGAAGTAAGACTTCACAATCCTTCATCTAGTCTCCAAATACCTGCTGTTGAGACTAAGTCCTGAATTTAAATGTCCTTAATGAATTTAAAAGGTGAGAGCTCCCTTCTTTGTTCCATAGAGAACATGATTTAAATAACATGTTTCCATATGTCCATAAAGAACATTTCCATAAACAAATGCTTTAAAAATAAAGTTCTGGAGCTGAAAAGTAAAATAACTGAAAAAAAAAAAATTACCAGACAAGCTCAAATTGGTAGATTTGAATTTCAGAAGAATTAGTTAAATTGAAGGTGAGTGATAGAGACTTTCAGCCAAAGAACAGAGAAATAAAAGAATGAAAACAATTGAAAAAAGCCTCAGAGAAATGTGTGACACTAGCAAATGCACCAATGTAATCATAATGGGAGTCTCAGAGGCTCTGGAGAGAGAGAGATAATAATAAGAGAGAAGAAAAATATATAAAAAGTGAAAAGAAGTGATAATTTCAGGAAACTCCCCAAATATATTGATAAATAATTTCTATAAATCCAGGAAGCTAAAAAAATACTCCAAGGTAGATAAACACAAAGAGATTCACAAACAAAAACATTACAGTAAAAATGCTGAAAGTAAAAAAGCAAGGAAGATATCTGAAAAGCAGCAAGTGAAAAAGAATTCTTCATTTACAAAGGAACCCTAATAAGATTAATAGCTGACTTCTCACCAGAAATAATGAAGTTAGAATATTGTGGATAATTTAATTATCATTATTCATGGTAGTTATGCTCTACAAAGTCATCATGAAGAATGAATTAACAAATATTGGACTACTTGTCCTATATTAAAGACATGTCACCTTGCTGACAAAGGTCCATATAGTCAAAGATATGATTTTTCCAGTAGTCACGTATGGATGTTAGAGTTGGACCATAAAGAAGGCTGGGCATTGAAGAATTAATGCTTTTGAACTATGGTGCTGGAGAAGATGTTTGAGAGTCCCTTGGACTGCAAAGAGATAAAGTCAGTCAATCCTAAAGGAAATCAACCCTGAATATTCATTGGAAGGACTGATAAAGCTGAAGTTCCAATACTTTGGTCACCTGATGTGAAGAGATGACCCACTGGAAAAGACCCTGATGCTGGGGAAGACTGAAGGCAGGAAGAGAAGGGGACGACAGAGGATGACATGGTTGGATGGCATCATATGTCCATTCATGGACATGAATCTGAGCAAACTCTGGGAAGTTAGTAAAGGACAAGGAAGCCTGGTGTGCTGTAGTCCATGGGGTCACAAAGAGTAGGACACAACTGAGCAACTGAACAACAACAGCTCCTGAAGGAAAAACAAGTTTAGATGTC
Source organism: Cephalophus harveyi (assembly GCA_006410635.1). Classification (NCBI taxonomy): domain Eukaryota; kingdom Metazoa; phylum Chordata; class Mammalia; order Artiodactyla; family Bovidae; genus Cephalophus; species Cephalophus harveyi. The sequence continues at coordinate 9,380 of SJYT01066904.1, read as the reverse complement.
TATGAGCCTCAGGTCTCAGTCTCAGCATTTTTGTCAATGACAACACATTATTCAGGTTACATTATAGGTTTGTTTACCAGCATTCTTATAAAACAAGCCAGTTCCATCAATGTTGTAAACTCTGTCA
>SJYT01066898.1:2040-24192 GCA_006410635.1 Cephalophus harveyi | reverse complement strand
CAAAATAGAAAGCCCAGAGATAAATCCACACACATATGGACACCTTATCTTTGACAAAGGAGGCAAGAATATACAATGGCGTAAAGACAATCTCTTGCTATTTTCTAAATAAAATAGAGGTGTAACACTGATTTGTCTAAGAGCTATAGCACGGTCTGTCTAAAACCTGAGAGCTGTGACGCGCCGATGGCTTTAATGTCCGTCATTCCAAATCTTTGTTGTGACGAGACAGACCGAGGAGCAAGCACTCGCCTGACATAATGATAATAGCAAATATTTATTAAGTGATGATATGCTTCATCCCATTTCATCCTTACAGCATCCTTTGTGTAGATACAATAACTATACCCATCTTTATAAATGAGAACATGCAGGCCCTGAAAATTGTAGCAGTTTTCCCAAGATAAATAAACTGATAAATTTCAAATACAAATTGCATATACTGCCTGTTTTTTATTGTAACTATATATGCTGACATTGATGCTGAGAACACAGCCTCTGTGGACTGGTGCCGAATCAAATCTTGGAGGCCAAGTTTTGAGTGAAGTAAGTAAGTAAGTGAAGTCACTCAGTTGTGTCCGACTCTTTGTGACCCCGTGGACTGCAACCCACCAGGCTCCTCAGTCCATGGGATTCTCCAGGCAAGAATACTGGAGTGGGTTGCCATTTCCTTCTCCAGGGGATCTTCCTGACCCAGGGTTGGACTGGTGCCGAATCAAATCTTGGAGGCCAAGTTTTGAGTGAAGTAAGTAAGTAAGTGAAGTCACTCAGTTGTGTCCGACTCTTTGTGACCCCGTGGACTGCAACCCACCAGGCTCCTCAGTCCATGGGATTCTCCAGGCAAGAATACTGGAGTGGGTTGCCATTTCCTTCTCCAGGGGATCTTCCTGACCCAGGGATCAAACCCAGGTCTCCCGCATTGGAGGCAGACGCTTTAACCTCTGAGCTACCAGGGAAGAAGTAGGAAAGCATAAATAGGTTTACTGATTTGCCAGGCAAAGGGAGCCACAACATGCTCCTGCCCTCAAAAAGTGTTTGTCCCCACCCCAGGAACACCAGGGGAGGAATTTTATCACAGTAGTTCGAGGGTGGGGTTGCTGATAAAATTAGGGTGTGACCCTGCACTGTTTTAATATGATCTCTGATAATCTTTTGATGAGCCTTTCTTGTTCCTTTAGCCTCAGATGTTCCTCTGCTATGAAGAAGGTTGACTTCTTAAAGAATTTTAAGATATTGTTATGTATATTTCTTAAGGAGGAACCAGGACCCTGCTCCAAGGCTGTACCTTGGTTTCTTGGCTGCTCCTCCTTTGTCTCTGCCTCTCCTCCCTTCGCTGCATTAGCACCTGTTTGTACCTGCCCTTAGGAGCTAAGGGAAGGTCATGGAGGCTGAGGTTTATTCCCAAGAAATGGAGGACGGGAAGGCTTCTGTTCCCAGTAGCCCCACAGAATCTGGCTCGGTTTTGACATTATCCTTATAGCACCACCACCCACACAGGAAATGATCATCATGATCTGAAAGTAGTGAGGGAACTCTTTGGTAAAGTGGCTGACTTAACTAATGCTTCTCCCTCCTTCCAGATCTGTTTGTTACCATGATTCCTACTCCATAAATAACCTTTTAGTAAATTCAGGTGGTCAACTCAATAGGAATGTTCTGGGGGGCCTGCTGCTGCTGCTGCTAAGTCACTTCAGTTGTGTCCAACTCTGTGAGACCCCATAGATGGCAGCCCACCAGGCTCCTCTGTCCCTGGGATTCTCCAGGCAAGAACACTGGAGTGGACTGCCATTTCCTTCTAAAATGCATGAAAGTGAAAAGTGAAAGTGAAGTCGCTCAGTCGTGTCCAACCCTCAGTGACCCCATGGACTGCAGCCTTCCAGGCTCCTCCATCCATGGGATTTTCCAGTTTGGGGGACCTACTCCCTGCCTAATACTATGCTGTGCTCTCTGAGGGTGTCTTTCAAAAGTTCTCATTAAAAGGAAAATGGTTCAGAACAGTAATGTTTAACTTCTTTACATTATACCCAGCTCTGCGGTATGATTGCTTAATGTAATTAATTGTTCCATCATCAGACTGTTATCTTTCGACTGTTTGTCCTTGGCTAATTACTGGCATGATTAAAAACAATACACTAGAGATGTTGCCTTCAGGGCCCTATTACTTCTCACTTCTAGGTAGAATCTTTGTTGCCCTTTTTTCAGACAAATCCTTTGTCCACTTGCTGCTTTTTACATAGCCTGACTAGTTGCTGTCATATCCCTTAGGTCTATAGGAACACTATCCTTTGAAGCTAATCTTCTCAAGCACTAATACTTCAACTTTTGTTGCAGGAAGGAATACCCATTCCAGGGCCTAAGTGTGGGCTCTTGTCTAATGAAAGTGAAAGTGAAGTCACTCAGTTGTGTCCTACTCTTTGCGACCCCATCGACTATAGCCTGCACCAGGCTTCTCTGTCCATGGGATTTTCCAGGCAAGAGTACCGGAGTGGGTCGCCATTTCCTTCTCCAGTCTTGTCTAATGCTCGGCACTGAATTGTACGAGGAGACACACATGCTGATGAAGTAAGAGACTTTATTGTGAAGGGGCACCTCGGTGGAGAGCAGCAGGGCAAGGGAACCCAGGAGGACTGCTGTGCCACGTGGCTCACAGTCTTGGGTTTTATGGTGATAGAAGTTTCTGGGTTGTCTCTGGCCAATCATTCTGACTCACAGTCCTTCCTGGTGGTGCATGAATTGCTCAGCCAAGGTGAATTCCAGTGAGGAAGATTCTGGGAGGTCGGTAGGACATACGGACTGGACTCTCCTCTCTCCTTTTGACCTGTCCTGAATTCTTCCGGTGTGATAGTTTGTTAGTTCTGCATTCCTTACCAAAACCTCCTATTGTAGGATGACTCCTGCAAATGGCTATTGTGGTGCCTAGCCACAAAAACAGTGGGTGGTTTTAGTCAGTTTTTTCCCTAACACTTTGGCTGAAGAATCACTTGTTTATTTTACACTTTGTACATGGGTCTATGCAGAATTCTGTTAAAATTTTCTGTTGACATTTTCTGATATTAGCCTGGATAGTACATATAAAATCTATGATAGGTTTCTGACTCATAGTGTCTCCAAATTAACTTCAGAGTCACAGATATGTTTGGGTTATTTGTCTCTTGAACTTTTTGTCTATTTTGCTTTGACTAAACCTTAGATCTCTGCCTCCAACTTTCTTTTTAGCATATAATTTACATCCTATTTCCTCATTTCCTGTAAAATGGGGATAATCACTCTTGTGCCTTCCTTTCCACAGGGGTAGTAAGAAGATGAATGTCTTTTGCCTGTGGATTCCTTTGGGTCCTTGGGGAAAATGACACACTATTAATTCAAGGCTGTAATATTGAGAAAGGATGATGGTTAAGAATACATATAAATTATTCAGAGTTTGATCCTCTCAATTTAAGTTTACCCAGGGTATTTTATAGTGTCTGTACAGATTTCAGGTTGCAACAGATCTTTCTAAAGCCATTAAGACTTTTCAGGCATATGCTGATATTAATTTTAGTAAAATATGGGATCTCCCTGTAATAGGATCATTAAAATAATTGATTATTGGAGCACGTTACTTTATAAAAGTAATCCAGAGAGAAATAGACCAACTATTTCTCAGGCTAAAAAAATCATACACACCGTGATTGCAAAGTGCAAATGACTTTAGGAAGATGTCATAAGAGAAAATAGATTCTTGAGAGGGTGATAAGAGAAATATGCCTTTTGTTTTCTTCAAAATAGAAAGGAATGCAAAACTCAGGGCATCCATTTTTATTTTAAAATTGAGGTAAAGAGTTGCTGGTTTTACTTTAAAGAGTTAAGGTAAAGAATCTTAAAATGGAAAACAAAAGTATTAGAGATTGAAATGGGGCTTAAAGGCACTACATATTCTTAAGTTTTCTGCCATCCACATGGAAAAGTCAGGAAAAAACATCAAGCAAGGGACGAAGGATTCTGCCTGGATCAAAAGACTCTTCCTGGTCCCTACGGAAAGACTTTATTTTTTAAAAAAGCTTATTTCTCCTCTGCTTCCTCCCATGGCAGAGTTTGTGTTTTGGGAAGGGTGGTAGGAGTAGAGGTGGTTGTGGCACAGTGGGGGTGATGACCTTGTGTGGCTCTGGGCCCATTACTAGACCAGCATGCAGAAAATATTTCCCTGCCCTTCTCTCACCCTTCAATGGAGTGGTTAGGAGCCCTTAGAATTAGGCTCGTTCTCTGCACATTGAACTGGCAATCATTGCAGTTAAAATCTTTGTCCCATTTCCTCTCTTGACTTCTCCTTGAACTTTCTTTGCCTTCCTCCATTCAGTTTGGCTTTGTGGATTTACATTTCTTGTTCTCATTTAGAGGTTTTTATTGAAATCAGTGTCCCTTCAAAGTGATGAAAGGAAGAGATGAATTTTAACCATACAAGTAAATAGCCAATCACTGATACATCAGAAAACATCCCATCATCCACTCAGGAACCTCTGAAAGGGAAGATTACTGCTGTTGCAAGGGATGGCTGACTTGATTAAAATATGTAGTGTTTTTTTTTTTATTCAAATATAGTTCCATCATCAAATGTTATCATGAATATTTACATACTCATCAAGATAAAGAGGAGTTTTTCAGATTTTTCTATTGGGTTTTGTTTGAGCCCTTTGATAACTGAAACAGAGCTATTGACTATTCTGCTGTTACTTTCTGGCATGTTCACAGAATTGTGGCACCAGGAATAGTGAAGTTCTTTTACAGAATATAATATACAAGTTCTATAGCATTTGTCATCTCTGAATAGCATAAGAGGAGAAATACATGTTCCTCTAGCCTCCTTGGTTCTGTTACCAAACACAAGTGCATGTACCCAAGGCACATTGAAGCCAAACAAACAGAAATACTGGGAATCCTGGTGCTGAGAAAGGTTTATTGCAGGGCCAAGGAAGGTGATAGGGTGGACTGTGTTCAAGTAAACCCAGACTCTCTGATGGTTTTCTGGGAGGAGTATTTTATAGGCAAAATTTGGGATGAGGACTGTAGGGTGGGTGGCTTTTTTCTAACGGGGTAACACAACAGTGTCCCAGAAATCTTGTGATTAGCCTGAAGTTACCATCTTCCACCTGGTTGGGATCCTTACTTCCTGTAAAAGAACCCAAAGATACATATATTTAAAAACTGGGGTACAGTTGCTTTACAATGTTGTGTTAATTTCTGCTGTGCAATGTAGTGACTCAGCCTTATGTGTACATGTATCCCCTCTCTCTTGGACCATCCCCTCTCTGCTTGGAGTTGAGCTGTCTGTGTTGTACAGTAGGTCTCCACTAGTTATCTGTTTTACACATGGCATTGAACATACATCAGTGGCCCTTGAGAAACCAGGACCTTGCCCTCTGGTGCACTATTGTTTCCTGACTACTCATCTTTCGTTTTTGCATTCCCTCCCTTCCCTGATGAGCAACTGTTTGAATCTGCTCTTAGGAACTCAGGAAAGGACTCTGATGCTGAATGAACCCTACTTTCTACAAGCAGAAAGCAGGGCAGAGGAAAGGATTTGTCACCGGAAAGGCCCCATAGGCAACTGTTCAGATTTAGTTCTTGCCTGAGCACCCCTTGTAATAAAAAGACAGCTTAACAGGAGAAAAACAAAAGATTAATAATATGTATACCTCCAGTGTAAGTGTGAGTATATGTGTGTGGCTGTGTGCTCAGTCTTGTCCGACTCTTTGCAAACCCATGGACTGTACGCCATCAGGCTCCCCTGTCCATGGAATATTCCAGGCAAGAATACCGGATTGGGTGGCCATTTCCTACATCCAGTAGGTCTTCCCAACGCAGGGATCAAACCCATGTCTCTTGTGTCTCCTGCATTGGGAGGAGGATTCTTTACCACTAGGGCCACCTTGGAAGCGAATGGCTATTACTAAAAAGAGGAGAGGTAACAAGTGTTGGCAAGGGTGAGGAGAAAAGGGAATCATGGCACCCTGTTCATGTGATTGTAAACTGATATGGCAATTATGGAAAACTGTATGGAAGATTCTTTAAAAAAAAACTACAATTACTATGTGATCAAGCAGTATCTTGTTCAGTTGCTAAGTCAGGTGCAACTTTTGTGACCCCATGGACTGCAGCTCACCAGGCTTCTCTGTCCTTCACCATCTCCCAGAGTTTGCTCATTGAGTTGATGATTCCAACTAACCATCTCATCCTCTGTCATCCTCTTCTCCTTCTGCCCTCAATCTTTCCCAGCATCAGGGTCTTTTCCAGTGAGTGAACTCTACCAGAAACTATGTCATCCTTCCTTTACTGACTATATCTAGCATTTGTTCGGCTGTAGGTGTAATAACTCAGTACACTGGCTATTTTAATACATAAGTATGGCTAAGATTTATTTGGCACGATCGACCATGCCAAATTCTATGATATTGTTTCTTTCAGTCAGTGACCTCATGGACTGAGTAGTTTGTGTTTGTCACTGTGCTATATTCTGGTGATAGAGTGGTAAACTAGATAAGTGTCCCTGGTATCCTGTGATTTCAAGTGTTCTGATCTTGGCACAGGGAGTTTTTTGAGAGCTAGTAATGGTGACCCTCTCCTCTTTCTCCACTAGAGCACTGAAACATTTCAATCCCTCTGTACCTTAGGCTTGACTTTACTGTTATGCCTTGCAAAAGAAGCCTAACTGATGAAAGGGCATTGGTGAATACTTCTCATGCAGAGCCCTGCAAAGAGAAAGAAAAGTCATTCTTTTATAGAATCTATCAGAATTTGTTGACATACAGAATATATTCCTCTTGGACCACCACTCTCAGTTTTTCCTCTGGCAACCATGCTGTTTTTTGATTTCCTCTGTGTCATCATCTTTCTGTGTCCTTTATCCATTTCCCTGCATTACTCTGAAACTTTCACTGCTGTTCTACACCCTGTCAACATCATATCCCCACTGGCTAACACCACATGCTACATCAGTTCCCATTTTTTGGCCTTCCTTGGCTTGTACTTTGCTTTCAGCCTGTTATCCATTGTTTTTTGTTGCCAAAGTACTTTTTCAAGGCTGTACTCCAATCCTCCCTCCTCATCGCTACTTGAACCTCTATCCTCTCATCCATCTTTGAACCCAATTTAAGAACAAATGCCAATAGGCTATTTCAGAATTGTCCCTATTCTCTCCCCAGTAAGACTGTTAATCCTTGGATGACTGATTCCATGTCTTTTATGCTCCACACTATGAGGCGCAGAACAGGAGGTCAATAAAGAACTTTATTAATTTAGAGCAGCACCACTTCAATGCCATGTGTGAAAAGATGAATGGCTGGGAGATGTTTGAGCCAAACAAATTAGGTTAAACTTGTGGTTCTGTAACATTTCATTCGGCATTCAAGTAACATTTATGGATCACCTCTATGTGCCACATACCATGATAGATTCTGGTGATTCATAGATGAGTAAAAATAGCCCCTTGCCCTTAGATAGCTCAGGATCTAGTTAGACAACATAGAGCTTAGCAAAGGAATCCATTTGTGGGTGATAATTGCTCTTGTTGAGCATGGTGTGCCATGCTGGCCTCAATCTACCTTCCCAGAGAAAGTCAGGCTTGAGCTGACGTTTGAAGGTAGCATATGGTATAAGGCATAATCAGGTTATTGGAGACATTGAATTCCAACTACTTGTGAGATTTCTGACCAATCCAAATGTAGATAACTTATATCAAACTCTAACCTGATGGGCAGAATGTGTTTTCCCTTTGGAGGTATTTAGACACTTCTTTAGGCCTTTTTATTCCCTTTAATGCAGGAAAGCATGGAGCAGCTAGCAAGAATTTTTGTATTTCCATAATCTGAGCAACGTGGCAGAACAAGGCCCTTTGAATTAGGGGCCACCTTTACATAATAGTCATGTGAAGTCTTCAATGTCTACTTATGAAGCAAAGTGGCAGGTTGACTACAATGTATTCAGCATCTAAGATTTCTATTGCTTGGCTAAACTTCATTACCTCTATCAAACATCTCTCATGCTAAATAGTCATGATCCCTCCTTTGTCTAAGAATCAATGTACTTACTGATGGAGGGTAGGGGAAATGAAATTGGCTTAGCAAGCTTCTACATGCCACCTCCAAGCTGAAGGAACACAAAACTCTGTTAAATTCTTATTTCTTGGCTGCACATGTTTCTGTACCCCACAAATGTTAATGTGTCGAGAAAGCCTGTCATTTGTTATCACATATGCTTACTTAGAAGCATTGCTAAGAAAGCAACATTTCAGAGTTCATACCTCTAAACCTTTAGAGACGTACGCCCTACCTACTCTGGAGGCAGTTCATCTTCTGTTGATGTCTGCTATTGGCTCTTGGCTTCCCAGAAGCAGCGGGACAATCAAGAGAATCCAAGGAGAAGCTCCAGTTTTGGCCGGACTTCTGGGAGAGCAGGTGGTTGGGAGTAATTAAGGTCTGATTCCTGGTGGCCTCTCACCAAGATAATTAGGCGCCTTCCACCACTAATGAAACTCACATTCCCGTCGGGCTGTTTAAATCATCCAAGAAAGCCTTGGCCACAGAGTTGTCTTGCATCACATTCAGGAATGGCCTGCTGGGCTCTGCCCCAGAGCTCTCCGGTCCTCACAACTGAGGGCATTTTTAATCACCTGCAAATTCAGCCTAGCTCTCAACTCAGGGGCCAGTCCTGTCTGAGACAGTGGGATTTTGAGGTGCCTTAGGGCAATAGCTTGTTATCACAGGCACTCTATATTTGCTCAGAATTTGACCTTGTCTCTCAGCCGAACAATTTAGATTCTCTTTTGTTCTTGTGACAGAGAACTGTTCTTGGAGCCCAGCCCTTAGAACTGGGTTTCTGTGGTAGACGCCTGGCCTTGAATCTCTCAGGCCTAGGGTCCAGCCCTGTTCTTTCTCTAGCCCTCCTTGAGACTGGAGTTCTGCCCCAGGCTTGAGCCCACTGGGTTTCCTGTCTGCTAATTGTTACCAGACAAGAAGTTCCTGGATAGCTGGGGCTGTGTCCTGTCTATCTGCCAGACTAATCAGTGGCTTCCTATTTCTGGATAGTCCTCCTGCTGACCTTCTGTTTACCTCAACCAGCTGTCCCATTCTTCTAGCTTCATGTCAGAATTCCTCCCAAGGCCACAGCCCACATCTTGAGACCTTCGAATCCTTCTGGTTTGTCTCCCTTTTTTTTGAATGTCTCAGCACACAGGCAGATTATCTGTTTTCTTTGCCTCTTGGTAGCTCTCACCACCGGTGATCTCTTGGGAGTCTTCCGTCTCTCAAAGACTGGCTAGGAAATGAGACAGTCTTTTCTGCCCACACATGCTTCCATGCTTGTTGACCTCAAAGATAAGTCCACAGGCCCAGTTTACTTTAAAACTTGTGCTTTTAATCATGGAGAAATGCAGAGTGGACATTCTAAAGAAAGAAAGTTCTTACAGTCTTTTCTATAATTCCTAACACTGTGTTGGGGTGGTGCGTTGATTTAGGCCCCTTTCTTCTATTTGTCCTGATTTTTGCACTGTGTTTTCAATTGATTCTTCCCTATTTTGTTCCATCAAACCTTGCTTCTATAAAGATTCCTTAGCCTACAAATTTTGTATGTTTATACATTCAACAATTTTTGAGTGCTACTACAGGCTAGGCACTATTAAAAGCACTAGGAATATATATATATATATATATAATCATTAACATATATATAGATATATATTTCTCTTATACATATGTATAGATTCCTAAATAATGTATAAGATACATATATATATATATATATCCATATATATCAGTTAAGTTCAGTCCTTCAGTCATGTCCCACTCTTTGCAACTCCATGGAGTGCAGCATGCCAGGCTTTCCTGTCCATCACCAACTCCTGGAACTTGCTCAAACTCATGTCCATTGAGTCAGTGATGCCATCCAGCCATCTCATCCTCTGTCATCCCCTTCTCCTCCTGCCCTCAGTCTTTCCCAGCATCAGGGTCTTTTCTAATGAGTCAGTTCTTCACATCGTGTGTATGTATAAAAAGTGTCTGTGTGTATATATGTGTGTATATATATATATATGAATTATTTATATATATATATATATGAATTATTTATATATATATATATATATATATATAAAAGAATATGAGATACTAGTAATCATACACAACAATATAAAAACAGCAGTGGGAGAGTGAAGGAAGCCTATTTTTGATTGGGTGGTGTTTACTCTGTCTTTCTCAGGAGCTGACTTTTAGGCTTAGAACTGAATGATACAAAAGAGACAGGAATGTGAAAATCAGGAGGAAGAACATTCCTTAAAAAGAGAACAAGTGGTGCAAAGGTTCTAAGACAGTCACAAGTTGATGTTTATGAAGACGGAAAGAGGGTTGTGTTGAATGAGGCAGAATGGATTGAACTGTAGCCGAGTCATATGAATGAGGTCAGAGAAGTCAAATCAACAGGACTTGTTCATGGGCTGGATGCTTGGAGGTGATGAAGGAAAGAGTGGATCAAGGATGAGCACTAGATTTTGGATTGGCCATTGTATAAATTTCATAAAACTGCCTTCTGAAATGCGGAAGAGCATTGAGAGAGAAAGGAAGAGATTGTTGTTGCTGCTGTTGTTGTTGTTTTTTTGACTTTTTAAGAGTGAGAAGCCTATCTCATTTGCCAATGCTGTAGTCAGGTATCTTTGTTACATTTAAATCCATTGGTAAGATTACCTAGAAGGAATGCAGATCAATTAGAGAATGGTTCCTCTGTCTGACCCCTGGGACTCTGTATCATTAAGAGAGGTCTAGCTGACTTCTCTGGTGGTCCAGTGGTTGAGACTTCACCTTCCAATGCAGGGGGTGCATATTTGATCTCTGGATGAGAGCTAAGTTCTCATGTTCCTCATGACCAAAGAAACATAAAACAGAAACAATATTGTAACAAATTTAGTAAAGACATTAAAATGGTCAACAGGAAAAAAAAACCCAAAAAACTTTAATAAAAGAAAAACACTAAAAAGAAAAAAAAAAAAAGAGGTACAGCAGAGGAGGATTTAGCATTAGAGATTGTGTAGAAGCAGCCAGTAGGAGAACATTCAAGGCCGTAGTATCAAGAAAGGCATATGCAAAAAGTGTTTTAAAGAGAAGGGAGTGGTCAACTATGCCAAATGCTCCTGAGAAACCACATAAGAAGAGAGCAAAGGTGGCCTTGTTTTTCACTGCAAGAATGTCATTGATGACTTTGTCCATAGAGGTGTTAGTGGTGCAATGTGGAGAGAAGCCTGAATGGAGTGGGTTGAGAGAATGGGAAGTGAAGGAGCTGAGACAGAAAGATACACAGCTCTTTGAAGAAATGCTGTTGAGAAAGGGATCAAGGCAAGTGAGCACATGTATAAGAGGGTGGAAGCTTAAAGAATTTAAGTGGGAAATATCAGATCATGTTTATATGCAGGTAAAGATAATCCAGTGAGGAGAAACTGAAGTTGAAAAACAGGGAATTCTTGAAGAGGTAAAAATGGGATCCCATGCGCAAGTAGAGGTGTTTAACTATATGGAGTATGTCTGAAAATCCCAAATACAAGATGATCTTGTATTTCAAATAGTTTTCATTGATTCCTGCGTCTCTAGAGATCATGCATCCTTTTAGCAATGATCAGTGCAGACATTTGCTTGTGACAGCTCTTTCCAAGATCTCTTACTGGGACTTTTGCAGATCAGCTACCTTACTGTGGGGCTTCTGAGGTGGCTTAAACAGTAAAGAATCTGCCTGTGATGTACCTGGATTTGATCCCTAGGTTGGGAAGATCCCCTGGAGAAGGGAATGGCTACCCACTCCAGTGTTCTTGCTTGGAGAATTCCATAGAGAGGGAAGCCTGGCGGGCTACAGTACATGGAGTCGTGAAGAGTTAAGAGACATGGCTGAGTGTCTAAAACTGGCACTGCTACCTGACTGTGAGCTGCCTCTGTGCATTCCGGGTCCTAGTCTGCTCTGCAACCAGCTGAGCCCTGACTCTCTAACCTTTGAGCACAGAAATCCTAGGCTTTATAGACATTCATGCAGAGCTTCACAGGCATTGTAAGGAGTTTGGGAGTTAGGTTTTGGTTTATTTCAGCTTTCAGTTCAGTTCAGTCGCTCAGTTGTGTCCAACTCTTTGCGACCCCAGTTTTATATAGATATAATTAATGTGTAACAGTGTTTAATTTTAATGTGTACAATGTGATGATTTGATATTTGTATATATTGCAAAATGAGTATCACACTAGGGTTAATTTAGACCTCTATGTTTTTTTGTGTGTGGTGAGAACACTTAAGATCTACTCTCAGCAACTTTGAAATATACAAAAATGTAGTGGGAAGACTTTTGTTGGCAAATTGATGTCCTTGAATAGCAAGGAGATCAAAGCAGTCAATTCTAAAGGAAATCAACCCTGAATATTCATTGGAAGGATTGATGCTGAAGCTGAAGCTCCAATACTTTGGCCACCTGATGAGAAGAGCAGACTCATTAGAGAAGACCCTGTTGCTGGGTCAGATTGAAGGCAGGAGGAGAAGGGGGCGACAGAGGATGAGATGGTTGGATGGCATCACTGACTCAATGGATATGAATTTGAGCAAACTCAGGGAGATAGTGATGGACAGAGAATCCTGGTGTGCAGCAGTTCATGGGGTTGAAAGGAATCAGACAAGATTTAACAACTGAACAACAAACGTGTGAAGACACTGTATGTCTTTTAAAAGGAAATTAATTAATTTCAAAAGGAAATTAAGTTACATTTGAAGACAAGGTCTCTTGCTCTTTGGTATACAATAGATTGGAGGGGGCAAGAGTGGAAGCTGAAGAGAACCCAAGGGAGACTGCTACAATATTTTACATGAAAGCTTATAGGACTACTAGTGTGATAGAAATAGAGATAGAAGTAGATAGATGTGATTGTTCTTCCAGCTCAATTCTATGATTTGATAAAATGTTACTCCTGTTTAAATGGAAGGAAAAATTGATTCATTGAACAAATATAAGCAGATAATTAAAATTTCAGTTGCTAACACATAACAGATCATTATATGCTCAGGAAAAGACCTATGTAAGATAAAAGCATTTGGCACATAATAGGTGCTCAATTGAAAAAGTTTTATTAGCCATCTTAAAATTTAACTTAGAGATTGAATAGTTGACTTGTTATGGGTACGTTGAAAGACCATAAATATAACCTCAAACCATTACTTGGAATATTTCAAATTAATGGATACCTTCCAAATCATTAAAATAACTGCAAACTCATTTCCAACCTGGTATCCTTCTGCATGGTTGTCTTCCAAGGGATAAGCAAGCATGCACATAATCATTGCAATTGAGTTTGATCATGTATTCAGGCTATAGCAGGGGTACCCAGGGCAGCCCACAATTTTAATTCTGTCCTTTGGTATTTAAAGAGGAATGCAAGCTCCATCTCTGGCACTGAAACATTCCCCATTCATTAGGACCTGAGAAGCCAAGATGTTCGTATAAGAATGGATCCAAGTGTGGTCTTAGTCCTGAAGGCTACCAGACTAGACACTGTGATTCTCAGTTTGCATTTTAAAAGACCACTTTAGTTCTCATAGGAAACCACACAACACTCCTGGGAGAAAAAACATCAAGACTACCCAACTCATGCTGCATGTCTTTAGGATTTACTTTTTTTTTGTTCTTGTTTATTTCTTTATTTTGCCGCTCAGGTCTTAGTTGCGGCATGCGGGATCTTTCATGGTGGCATGTAAACACTTGGTTGTGTCCTGTGGTAGTTTTGTTCCTTGACCAGGAATCAAACCTGGGTGCCTGCACTGGGAGTTCAGAGACTTAACCACTGAACCACCAGGGAGGTCCCAAGGACCAATGCTTCTTTAGTGGGTGTTTGAGGGACCATATAGCTATAGTAGAGGCTTTGTGTTAGAGAATATTAGGAGAGCACGCAGGGAAAGTAGGATAGGGACCAAATCATGGAAAGCTTTTTACCCCTAGATAGGTGAGTTGGGCTTAATCCTGATTCAGGCAGGGAACCACTTCAAAGTTTAAGCAGAGGATTTTGAACATCATTTTCTTTCAAATTCCTGAGTATAGGATTTCGTCTTACTTCTGGTAAGCACAAGGGTGATAAAGTCCCTCAGTGGCCCTTTCATAACTTGACCCTGGTGTGCCAGTTTGATATATTTTCTTTCTTACCAGGCCTCATCTCTCATTCTATTGGATTCAATGTTCATTTACCAAATGCCTATCCTATGAAAGGTACTGTGTTAGGCTCTTATTTGCTGTGCGGTTAGTAAAGATGTCATGTCTAAATCCTTAGACATATTTGTTCTGAAAAAGTTATCCTAAATAGGAGTTTGTACCTTTAAGTGCTCAGCTTTAGTTTTTCTCTCTGGACGTTGTTTATTTTCTGGTTCAAGTGATTAACCTGTGGCTGCTCGATCCTTCCCATGACTCTGAAGTCAGCCCTGCCGTTGTGCTGTCGTTTCCTCGGCCAGTTCCTGTTGCCTCTAGGATCAAGTCGAATGTGTTGGGTTGACTTATTCAGCTCTTCACAAAGCTGGCCTCAGCCAGCCTTTCAGTCTTGTTTTTTCTATTGCTGAACTCTCACCCCAGGGCATTTCACATTCAACATCCCCTCAGTATTGCACAGCAAGTTAGACTTAGTGCTCTTGACTTTCCCTTAGTGAAAGTGAAAGTCAGTCGTGTCTGACTCTTTGCGACACCATGGACTATACCGTCTGTGGAATTCTCCAGGTCAGAATACTGGAGTGAGTAGCCTTTCCCTTCTCCAGGGGATCTTCCCAACTCAAGGACTGAACCTAGGTTTCCCTTAGTACATCGTGCTATTTCCTGTCTCTGTGGTTTTGTGTGACATTGCAATTGATGAGGATGGTCAGATCCCTCGGTGTATTGAGACTGAAAAAGATTCAGTATCAGCTAGATTACAAACTCCTTTTATTTAAAAATTAATAATTATTTCTAGGCAGAGACTCTGTATGGTTTGCCTCTATCCCTCTTCCATCCAGGACATCACTGAGCAGCTGGCAGACAAGAGATAGCCAGTACAAGTAAGGTAAATGAATGTGTGTGCAGAGAATTCACCCTCACTTTTGTGTAGGTTGAGCCAGGCAGGATCAAGATAATGGGTCTGCCAGAGGCCAGGGTGTGTAGTGCAGTGGACAGAGAAAGGGGGAGGATGTGTGGGGAGAGCCTGCAAGCCAATGGGCAGAGTTTTTGATTATCTTCTGTTTTAGATCATCTGCCTCACTGCTCCCCTCCATTGGTGTGTATAATTGAGAGCAAGGAATGGATCTTCTGGTTAGTTGGTTTTTCTGGTTAACTCATAGTTGACTGGAAAGGTTTCTTCTTTGGGGGAGAAAAATCTTCTCTAACAGATACTAAATATTATTTTCTCTTAGTGTGATGTAAGGCAAAGAAAAAACCTTTTTAGGATTCAGGAGCCATCAACATTGTAAATATTATAAACTCAACATTTAGTGAATTTCTGTTAGTCTGTATTTTGAGTGCGGTGTCCTGTGGAGAATACAAAATGAGTAAGACCTGTAGGATGGACTAGAGTTTGACAGAGTTCTTTGGAAGGAGATCGTGGAGGAAATAGGTCCAGTGTTTGAGGCTTAGGTCATGGAGGGTAGAAGGGACAGATATGCATTCCAAGTTGTACAAAACGTGAGCATGAAGCAGCAAGACAGGAGGAGCAGGTTGCCATCAGGAACTGGAGGCCAAGAGCTGTCTGTGGCTGTGGACTGGAGATCTTGGGGTGAGAGCATTTGAGGAGAGCTAGTGCAGGAGCAGCAAAGCTAGAGAGTGTGTTAGGGGGCTCTCTTTCTCTTTGGATGGCTTTGAATGCCAAGCTGAAAAATGTGGACTTTGTTCTATAGACAACTGGAAGCTGGGAAAGGACTCACCTAGATCTTTGGTTTAAGAGGATTGCTCCTGCAGAAGTGTGAAGGATGTGTTTCAAGGGAGACTAGAGCTGAAAGGAATGGAATATAAGGCCATTTCAATAGCCCATCCAGTCACCCATTTGCCCATTCATTGTTTCACTTAACAAGTATCCAGTGAGCATTGATTTGGGCAAGGCAGTGTTCTGGCCTGCAGGAGAAATAGCAGCTCAAGGGAAGGCTAAGCTAAAAAGAATGACTAAGAAAACTGAAGAGCGAAATCAAGGAGATGGATACAATTTTAATGATATCGAAGTAGAAACTGGGTGAATTCTAGAGTTCCAATTTGTATTCATGCTGAATGTTTGAGATACAGGTGTAAGAGTGGAGTTCTTCCTGTGGGATGTTGACAACCTCTGCCAGAGTCCATATTCTCAGAAAGCATGGCGTGCATCTTTAGGCAGAGGGCAAATGGGATTTACTTTAAATCCCACTGAAACTTTGGGAGTGGCTTGCTGTAAGTCACCTATTACATTCTAGTTCCCTTTAATTGACTGCTGGAAAGGGCAGCCTAACTGGAACATCTGCAGGTGCCTGTGGAATAGCTGGTGGAGGTGTTGGGTGAGAATGCCAAAGTTGCTCTGAATTAAGGATGGGGACAGTGTTCATTGGTTTAGATTCATGGGTACCAGATTAACAGAATCTGGATTTTAGATTTCAGGGTGAAATGAAGAGAAGGATAACTTTGAGTATGTTAATGCCATTAACTGAATTCCTCTTTATGCTTATTTGTGTCTCTTTTGCCTTATCTACAAAGTGAAGTTTTTGAAATAGATCGAGAGAATAATAGTATCCTTAAGTTTTGTCATGATGTAATCTCTCGAGACTATGTCTGTCTATTTTATGTTATGTGGTAATGGCTGGATTAGGGTTGCAGGTGGACTTAAGGTTGATAATCAGATGACCTTGGAGAGATTATTTTGAATAGCTAAGTGGACTCAATGCGCTTATAAAGGTCATTAAATGGGGGGAGAGGTAAACAGGAGAGGCAGAATCAGAGAGATGGTATCATGAGAAAGACTTGACCAACCATTCAGTTCAGTTTAGTCACTCAGTTGTGTCTGACTCTTTTTGATGCCATGGACCAGGCCTCCCTGTCCATCCCAGAGTTTACTCCAACTCATGTCCATCGAGTCAGTGATGCCATCCAACCATCTCATCCTCTGTCATCCCCTTCTCCTCCCGCCTTCAATCTTTCCCAATATCAGGGTCTTTTCAAATGAGTCAACTCTTCACATCAGGTGGCCAAAGTATTGCAGTTCCAGCTTCAGCATCAGTCCTTCCAATGAATATTCAGGTTGGATCTCCTTGCTGTCCAAGGGACTCTCAAGAGTCTTTTCCAGCACCACAGTTCAAAAGCATCACTTCTTTGGTGCTCAGCTTTCTTTATAGTCCAACTCTCACAGCCATACATAACTACTGGAAAAACCATAGTTTTGACTGGATGGACCTTGCTGGCTTTGAATACGAAAGAGGCCACAAGGGCAGGAAATCAGGCAGATGCTAGAAGCTGGAAAAGGCAAGGAAAAGGATGTTCCCACAGAACCCACAGGGAAGAATGCAGCCCTGATCACATTTTGATATTAGCCCAGTGAGCCCTCTTTCAGATTTCCAGTTTCTAGAACTGTAATGCATTTGTATTGTTTCAAGTCACTAAGCTTGTGATAATTTATTTCAGGAGCCATAGGAAGCTGTTATAAACTTAACGACCTAATTTCTTCAGCTATCCCTTAATCTAAAAGTTCTTAACAGTGATGCAGATGCATGCTACATGCACACTTATATATTGCTGTAGAAAACATAGCTGAGACCCTTTCTCAGTATGTTGAATTCTGTAGAGGTGAGGCAGCACCCTGCTACCTTAGTTCTTAAAGATTCCACATGTGATTCTAACATACATCTTTTTGGGGGGTGGGCAGAGGAGCAGCTGTGCTGGATCGTTGTGGTGCGTGGACTTTTCTCTAGTTGCGGCACATGGGGGCTTCTCCAGTTGCAGAGTATGGGCTTTAGAGCACCTGGGTTCAGTAGTTGCAGCCCGAGGGTTTAGTTTCCCCAGGCATGTGGCATCTTAGTTCCCCGACTAGGAACTGAACCTGTGTGCCCTGCGTCGGAAGGCAGATTCTTAACCACTGGACCACCAGGGAAGTCCCCACATACTCCTGCTTTTGAAAATTTCTGTACTGTCTCCCTGGATGTCAGTTCAGATGAGAAGAAGGAGCCCAACAATAGAGTTATGCAGTTACAGGCATGGAAGTCAAGGTGAAGAATGAGCATGAGAGATGAGCTGTGAAACCTCATCATTGTAACCTAGTTTTTTATTCTCATGTCTTAGAAACCTGCAAGAGAATCCCTTGAGTAAAAGTTGCCTACCTGCTGTGCTCATTATACAACAAACTTATTGCTGCAGCAAGTTTTAGGTAGTATATAGTTATTTAAAAATCCTTTTCTCCTTGTCTTTGCAAAAAGCAAATGATGCTGTCTTGCTTTACAGTATTTTCTAGGTCAGGGCATATTAAAAAAACAAATCTATGGGTGAGTCATTTGTACATATTTTCAGACTTGGCACTCCACTGAAAGCATTCAGAGATCATTCTTCAAAGAACTAGTAACCAGCATAGGGTTCTGTGAAGTTGCTTTTTCGAACATCTTTTATTCCATACACTTGGTAACCTTGGATGGTTATTAATATTAAATTTTTCTCAGGACAGTCCCCCACTATGTATTTTTTCTTTAATGATAGCCTCATTTTAGAACCTGTGTCTGTCAATCATTTCTTACTTCCTCTTAGGGTTTTTTTTTTTTTTCCCCCACATTTAGATTTCTTTGGCAGCTGGGCATTTTGGGGATGTTGTAAAGATGTTTAGACCTTTTTATTGCATAATCCTCTTCGAAGTGAGAGAAATAGAGAAGTGGGACAGAAAGGATTTTTTTTTAAATGACAAGGATCAGTTCTAAATTAATCCCATCAGACTTTCTATTGGTTCTGTTCCAGGAACACTCAACTCAGGTCAGCCAGGTAGGGGCATTGATGCAGAAACTGTCAGTCAGACAGCCAGTGGCCATCTCCAAATCCTTGCTGGGTCAGCTGGCAGAGCCTCATGGGCAGGGCAGTGAGGAATGAGACCTTTGGGATCAAGGAGTTAAATGGATTTTTTTGTGAAGATAGACAATGAGGCTGAGTACATAAGGGCTTTGCTGAAAAGGAGGGATAACTGTGAGGGTTAACTGCAGTGATTAAACACTCATTTTAGCTCATTACTGTGGACTAGTGACAGTCCCCGTTGCAGCATATAAAGCAGGGGAAGTAGACCAAGTTTGAGCCACAGGAAAACAGGCCTTCTATATGCCAGCACTAAAGGAGCTTCTGTCATCATAATCTGCCTGTGACATGTCAGTGAGGTCACTTCACATGAATAATGCATGATGGCTAAGAGGGAGGAAAACAAGCTTTCACTTCCAGCTGGGGCCTGAAGTTTTGCATTGTATTAGAATACATTATCAGGGGATGGCTGCCTTGCCCTTCTACAGTATGGCTGCCACCGTGGCTCTCCTGCTGTCTGCTTTGCTTACCTCCTGTTCACTGGCGGATATAGCCCCGGATATGCCCATCTTATCTTTCCAGGCCTTATCTTTCCCTCATAAGGCATAGCATATGGGGACAGAGTCCTGGACAGAGAGTTGTGTGACTTGAGTGCTAGTTATTATTCTGAGTCCAGCTAATTATGTGACCAGGCAGATCGTTTAACCTCTCTGTGAATGATTCTGAAGATACCTAATCTTCCAATTCCTTATAGACACATCAAGATTAAATGGGATGTGAATGAGTATGAATGTTCTTTAATAATATATAAATGCTGTCTAAACCTATACACATGCAGGGTGTGATGGTTATCCTTGATAAGGCCTCTCCATCTGGACTAGGTCTATTTCAGACCCAGAACAAAAGGATCTTCCAAATAGTGAACAGTATCACAGTTAATTACCTACACACAGAAGCACAGAAACAGGGCAATTTTGTCAGCTCCTGTAAATGATCACCATAGCCAGCAGCAATGGCTACCTCCTTCCATTGTTTCACAGGCTTCTTCTGGCACCTTATGTGGGCGGCATCAGCGTCTAAGTTTTAAATCATGACTAAGTAATTGTTACTCTTCTCAGTAACTACCATGCCTCCAGGAATGTGTTCTTAAATTTTTTTAAACGGGGTAAGCACTTCTGCTTCTGGACATGATGGAGAAGCAGGTACCACCCTCCTACTTCAAGGAGCAAAAGAATGGACAAAATAAATGAAATAATGGTTTACTAGACATTGGATCAGAGAAGACAATGGCACCCCACTCCAGTACTCTTGCCTGGAAAATCCCATGGACGGAGGAGCCTGGAAGGCTGCAGTCCATGGGGTCGCTGAGGGTCGGACACGACTGAGCGACTTCACTTTCACTTTTCACTTTCATGCATTGGAGAAGGAAATGGCAACCCACTCCAATGTTCTTGCCTGGAGAATCCTAGGGACGGCGGAGCCTGGTGGGCTGCCGTCTATGGGGTCGCACAGAGTTGGACACGACTAAAGTGACTTAGCAGCAGCAGACACTGGATATCAGGTAACAAAGGCAGTAATCTCCAAACCCTATGATCACCCTACATTCCTGCCTGGAGAGAGCTTCCAGGTCACATTGCAGGGCCCAGTGGACTCTCTGTGTTGAAGAGATATAACTCCTCTTGGAGTCCAAGGAAAGTAAGGCAGCTAAAGTCTACAGGACTGTGTAATAGAAAAGAAAGAGCTAGATATAAAGAGAATTCTAGGGACTTCCCTGGTGGTCCAGTGGCTTAGACGCCATGCTCCCACCCTGGTCAGGGAAGTAGACCCCTATGCTGCAACTAAGACCCAGTACAGCCAAATAAGTAGCTAAAATAAGTAAAAATTAAAAATAAAAAAGAGAGCTCTAGAGATGGCATAGAGGGTCCTCTTTTAGTATTCAGATGAATTTAGATCAGTGCTTGTGTATGAAGAAATTACTTAAGGCCGGGGAAAGGAAGCTGCTGAAAGAACTAAAGTTCATACTGTTTGGCAGTCACACCGAGCTAGGAATAGTGCCTGTTCCTACTGACTAGGATGGAAAAAGCTCAAGGCACTGAGTAAAGTAAAAATGAGTATTTCAATGGAGTAGTGGAAATAATTATTTCTAAACTGAACACTGTTCTAATCCCACCTTACAAATCTTAACAGGAAGACCCAAAAGGATCAAATGGTTTTCAGGTAACTTAATCCCAGAGCAAAGCTCAAGACGGTTTATAGACATACAGAAATATCAAGCACCAACAAGGAAAAAAAAAAATCACAATACCTGGCATCCAATCAAAAATTACGAGCTATACAAAGACATTGGAAAATTTAACTCAAAATGATTAAATCAATCAATCAAAACTGAACCAAAATTGACACAGATATCTGTATTAGTAGCAAATAAATTAAAACAATTATGATTGTATTCCATACATTAAAAAACTTAGAGACAGAAGATGAAAACATCAAGCTAAATTGAATTTCGGGAGATGAGAACTACCATCTCTGATTAAAAATACACTGGAGGAGATTACTGGCAGATATCCAACTTTTCAGAAGAATCTGCTGGTAAGTGTGAAGACACAGCAAAACCAAGTATCCAAAATGAAACACCATGAGAGAAGAGAATAAAATAAAGAACAGAGTATCAGTAAGTTATCTGACCATGTCAAGCAGCCCAATATGGACATAATTTGAGTTTCTGAATGAGCAGAGAGAAGGGGAGTCTGAAAAAACCTTTGAAGAAATAATAGCCAAAAATGTTTCAAATCTGATGAAAGCTGTGAGCCCCCAGGTCTAGGAAGTTCAATGAATCTCAGCCACAATGAATGTGAAGGAAATAAGACCAATGCATATCAGAATCAAATTGCTTAAAATCAATGATAGAGAGAGAATCAGAAAGCAGGGAAAGTCGCAATATGTACAAAGAGACAAAAATGAGGATGGCAGATTTTGTACCAGAAACTGTGAAAGCAAGAAGATAGGAGAAAAACATCTTTAAAAATACTAATAGGAAAAAAAGAAAAAGAAAAAAAAAAAGACAACTTACATCTCTATATCCAGTGAAATACCTTTCAAAAATTAAGGTAAAATAATGACTTTTTCAGATATACAAAAGCTCAAAGAAATTATCCCCACAT
>SJYT01066888.1:66983-131296 GCA_006410635.1 Cephalophus harveyi | reverse complement strand
GGTGTATGAGAATCTGTGAACTGATGTTCATAACTGGAATAGAAAATTATCTATATTTTCCAAATTAAAACTTCAGTGGAGTTTTTATACATAAAATATGAAATTTTCTTAAACATGTTAATATCTGTGCACAGATTTTTAACAATATGAAATGAAATTTTGTCTTTATTGCACACATAAAAATATGGCTTCAGATATTTACATAGGAACTATGGAATTTTCTATTACTCTTACTTGGAAATCTGGGCACAGATATTTTAAACATGAAATGTGAAACACTTTACATTTCACTTTTGAAGCTCAGTGAGATTTTCTTAAAATAAAAATTTTGAATTCTACATTTCACATATGAAAATCCAAATGCAGATATCTGACATGAAATATTTAATTATCTGTCTTTCACATGAAAACCTGGTTAGACATTTTTATACATGTAATGCCTAGATATCTGCACTCTACATATGTAAAACTGTGCCAATATATTCCTACATGATATATTATCTTAATTAATATGTTAAAGTGGTAGTTGTTCTACACTAAAAATGGAATTATTTAAATTTCACATGTGAAATTTGGACACAGAATTTATGACATGAATTATGGAATTCTAATCATTTCACATTTGAAAAGCAAATTAGAGATGTTCTTACATTAAATATGTATATGGCATCTTATATATAATTATGTTGTTCTAAGTGCAGATTTTCTCCAACTTAGTAAATAATTTTTTCATTATTAAATAATGAGTGGATATTTTCATACATGAAATGTTGAAATAATTGTTTAGCATACATAAAAGGAACAAAGATCTTTATGATGAAGCAAAGTGTGCTCTGCACTTTGTTTATGAAAATCTGGGCATGGACAGTCCTATCTGAAATACAGAATAGTGCAGATTTTCTCCAACTTAGTAAATAATTTTTTCATTATTAAATAATGAGTGGATATTTTCATACATGAAATGTTGAAATAATTGTTTAGCATACATAAAAGGAACAAAGATCTTTATGATGAAGCAAAGTGTGCTCTGCACTTTGTTTATGAAAATCTGGGCATGGACAGTCCTATCTGAAATACAGAACTTACAAATCTGTATATAGATTTTCATCATGATCTATGGCATTCTCTATATTTCATGTATAATAGTCAAAACATATTTTCCCACATGAAATTTGAAGTTTCTATATTTCACACATTAATTGTGTGAATTATAGAATTCTTTACATTTCATAAATGAAGATTTGGCTGCAGATTTTCCCTACAATAGAAATGAAATTCTCTGTATTATACATATGAAAATTTGGAACACAATACTGTACATGAAATATAGATTTCTGTATGTTTCCCTCTGGAAGTTAGGGCTATGTTACTGCTACATTAAATTTGAATTCTCTATATTTCACATATGAACATCTGTCTTTGAGCTTTCCTATGTGAACTATGGAATGATTTATATTTTGTGAAAATGAGGATTTAGATTTTCCTACATGACATATGAGGACTTCCCTGGTGGCTCAGACAGTAAAGCGTCTGACTATGATGAGGGAGACCCAGGTTCGATCCCTGGGTCGGGAAGATTCCCTGGAGAAGGAAATGGCAACCCACACTAGTACTCTTGCCTGGAAAATCCCATGGATGGAGGAGCTTGGTGTAAGCTACTGTCCATGGGGTTGCAAATAGTCGGGCACGACTGAGTGACTTCACTCTCACTTTCACATGACATATGAATTTCTCTGTATTTCATATGTGAAGTTGTAATGATTTTCTTGTAAAAAATATAGTTATTTATATTTCACATATTGATATCTACACTAAAATTTTATCACTTAAAATACAGAATTCTCTATTTTTCACATGTGAAAAATGAATGTTGATTTTCCTACCTTAAAATGATAATCTGTTATTGCATATATTGAAAATCAGGGCACTAAATTCTCTATATGAAATAAGGAATTCTCTATTTTTTCCATGTGATAATCTGGATGTTCACTCTGCATGAAATATATAATTCTCTCTACTTCATATATGATTATCAGAAGAAAGATTTTCTTTTATTAAATGTTTAATTCTCTATATTTCACATATAAAAATCTGGGGACCATATTGTTCAATGAAAATGGAGTTCTTTCTACTTCACATACTACAGTCTGTGCACTATTTTTCCTCTTTGAAATACGTAGCCTTTATATTTTATGTACGAAAATAAGGTCAATGATTTTCCCTCATGAAAATAGAAATCTAATTTACAAAAATCTAAATATTTAACTTATGAACACAGATGAAATTTATGAAATAAGCCATGACGTTCTATATTTCACATCTGAAAATGAAGGTACGGGTTTTCTGTGGTGTATTATGAAATTTTCTGTATTACACATGTTGAAATCTATTTGTCCAACGTGGAATATGCAAGTGGCTCTATTGAACTTGAGAATATATGAGTGCTAATTTTACTACATGAGATATTAAAATCATTATATCTTCCTAGGGAGCAATGAACAACATCGTCTTATAGCAAATATGGAATTGTATGTCAAATATAAAATTATGTTTACAAAAATTTTTACAGAATAACTATAAATCCTTATTACAAAGATGAACAATTTGTATAGATTTCCCTCATGAAGAAATACATTCTATATATTTCACATATGAAAATGTGAATCATATTTTCCCACCTGACATATGGAATTCTTTCAATTTCACATTTGAATATCTGAATAATGTTTTTCCACCAAGGTCATGGTGGAGAGTTTTGACAAAACGTGGTCCCTGGAGACGGGAATGACAAACCACTTAAGAATTCTTGCCTTGAGATCCCCATTATCAGTATGAAAAGGCAAAAAGTTCATTGAAAGATGAACTATCCAGATCACGAAGTATCCAATATACTACTGGGCAAGAGTGGAGAAATAGTCGCCATACGGAATGAACAAGCTAAGCCAAAGGAGAAATTATGCCCAGTTGTGGATGTTTCTGGTAGTGAAATTAAAGTCTGATGCTGTAAAGAATAATATTATATAGGAAGGTTGAATGTTAGGCCTATGAATAGAATAAGTTGGATATGTTCAATGAAGAAATGGCAAGAGTGAATATCACATTTTGGGAATCACTGAACTAAAATGAACAGGAATAGATGAATTTAATTCAAATAACCATTATCTACTACTGTGGGAAAGAATCACTTAGAAGTGGAGAGGCCTGTATAGTCAACAAGAGAGTCCAAAATGCAGTATTTGGGTGCAGTCTTAAAACTGATGGAATGATCTGTCTATATTCAAAGCATTTAACATATGCCAAGTCTACATCTCAAACAATAATGCTGAAAAAGCTGGATTTGAACAGTTCAATGAAGATCTACAAAGCTTTCTAGAACTAACACCAATAAAAAAGGTGTCCTTTACATCATAGGGTACTGGAATTCAGAAATAGGAAGTCAAGAGATATGTGAAGTAATAGGCAAATTTAGTTTAGAATACAAAATGAAGCAGGCCAAAGGCTAATATGAGCTAAGAGAATCCACTGGTCATCTCAAACACCCTCTTTTAACAATACAATAAAGACCCTGCACATGGATATCACCAGATGGTCAATACCAAAATCAGCTTTGTTATGTTCTTTGTAGCTGAAGATGAAGAAGCTCTATAGAGTCAGCCAAAGCAAGAACAGATGCTGATCGTGGCTCAGATTATGAATGCTGCTAAGTCAGTTCAGTAGTGTTCGACTGTGTGTGACACCATAGATGGCAGCACACCAGGCTGCCCTGTCCCTGGGATTCTCCAGGCAAGAGCCCTGGAGTGGGTTGCCATTTCCTTCTCCAATGCATGAAAGTGAAAAGTGAAAGGGAAGTCGCTCAGTCATGTATGACTCTTAGCGACCCCATGGACTGCAGCCTACCAGGCTCCTCCGCCCGTGGGATTTTCCAGGCAAGAGTACTGAAGTGGGGTGCCTTTTCCTTCTCCACAGATTGTGAATAATTTCTTGCAAAATTCAGACATAAATTAAAGAAAGTAGGGAAAACCACTGTCAGGAGCCACGTTAGGCATTACAGACAAAACGGAGGCATGGCCCCAGGCCCCATCTCCTCATTCCAAAGGCATGGACCCAGAATGAAGGAGTTAGGCCTTGTAATTCTGACTTGTCTTTTCCTCTCCTCAGGTGAGTTGACTGAAAAGGAATATTAAGGTGCTTATTATTCTTGAGAGGAGAAAGAGAAGGCACAAAGCCTTCTGGAGCTGTGCTCAGAGAATAATTAATAAAGTTAATCAGTGACATTTGTTTAAAAACTTTTACAAAAGAGTGTTCCAGAATGAGCACATAGCCCACAGCTTGAGGCAATGGGAGGGATTGCTATCTGAAGTTTATTTGTGAGGAAAATGTTTATGGCAAAGGTGTTTACTGAATTTAGGGCTTAGAAATAATTAAAATAGTTGGAAGTTAAAGATTTAAGGAATGTTGTAGAGTTAGCATATTTTACTATAGCTTATAAAAGTTAGGAATTTTTAGAGACACTAGCTAGAAGACACTATATCTAGAGATATAGCTATAGCTAGGGACACTATTGGAGAAGGAAATGGCAGCCCACTCCAGTATTCTTGCCTGGAGAATCCCATGGACAGAGGAGCCTGATGGGGTACAGTCCACGGGGTCGCAAAGAGTCGGACACGACTGACCAAGCGACTTAACTAACTAACTAGGGACACTATATCTCTTTTTAAGAGAGAGTGAGCTCAGCATGTTAGGGGCAAACAGGATTTAGGAAAATAAGTAGTAAACTGAGGAGTGTAGCATGAGTTACAATGTAATCACCAGTTAACTATAGGACACATTCAGTTCAGTTCAGTCACTCAGTCATGTCCGATTCTTTGCGACCCCATGAATCGCAGCATGCCAGGCCTCCCTGTCCATCACCAACTCCCGGAGTTCACTCAGACTCACGTCCATCGAGTCAGTGATGTCATTCATCCATCTCATCCTCTGTCATCCCCTTCTCCTCCTGGCTTCACTCTTTCCCAGCATCAGGGTCTTTTCAAATGAATCAGTTCTTTGCATCAGGTGGTCAAAGTACTGGAGTTCCAGCTTTAGCATCATTCCTTCCAAAAAATCCCAGGGCTGATCTCCTTCAGAATGGACTGGTTGGATCTCCTTGCAGTCCAAGGAACTCTCAAGAGTCTTCTCCAACACCACAGTTCAAAAGCATCAATTCTTACTCACTCAGCCTACTTCACAGTCCAACTCTCACAACCATACATGACCACAGGAAAAACCATAGCCTTGACTAGACGAACCTTAGTCGGCAAAGTAATGTCTCTGCTTTTTTTTAGGTTGGTCATAACTTTTCTTCCAAGGAGTAAGCGTCTTTTAATTTCATGGCTGCAGTCACCATTTGCAGTAATTTGGGAGCCCCCCAAAATAAAGTGTGACACTGTTTCCACTGTTTCCCCATCTCTTTCCCATGAAATGATGGGACCGGATGCCATGTTATTAATTTTCTGAATGTTGAGCTTTAAGCCAATTTTTTTCGTTCTCCTCTTTCACTTTCATCAAGAGGCTTTTTAGCTCCTCTTCACTTTCTGCCATAAGGGTGGTGTCATCTGCACATCTGAGGTTATTGATATTTCTCCTGGCAATTTTGATTCCAGCTTGTGTTTCTTCCAGTCCAGCATTTCTCATGATGTACATGGCATATAAGTTAAATAAGCAGGGTGACAATATACAGCCTTGACAGACTCATTTTCCTATTTGGAACCAGTCAGTTGTTCCATGTCCAGTTCTAACTGTTGCTTCCTGACATGCATACAGATTTCTCAAGAGGCAGGTTAGATGGTCTGGTATTCCTATCATTTTCAGAATTTTCCACAGTTTATTGTGATCCACACAGTCAAAGGCTTTGTCATAGCCAATAAAGCAGAAATAGATGTTTTTCTGGAACTCTCTTGTTTTTACTATGATCCAGCGGATGTTGGCAATTTGATCTCTGGTTCCTCTGCCTTTTCTCAATCCAGCTTGAACATTTGAAAGTTCATGGTTCACGTATTGCTGAAGCCTGGCTTGGAGAATTTTGAGTATGACTTTACTAGCATGTGAGATGAGTGCAATTGTGCAGTATTTTGAGCATTCTTTTGCATTGCCTTACTTTGGGATTGGAATGAAAACTGACCATTTCCAGTCCTGAGGCCACTGCTGAATTTACCAAATTTACTGGCATATTGAGTGCAGCATTTTCATAGCATCAACTTTCAGGATTTAAAACAGTTTCACTGGAATTCCATCACCTCCACTAGCTTTGTTCCTAATGATGATTTCTAAGGCCCACTTGACTTCACATTCCAAGATGTCTGGCTCTAGATTAGTGATGACTTCATCATGATTATCTGGGTCGTGAAAATCTTTTTTGTACAATTTTTCTGTGTATTCTGGCCATCTCTTAATATCTCTGCTTCTGTTAGGTCAATACCATTTCTGTCCTTTATCGAGCCAATCTTTGCATGAAATATTCCCTTGGTATCTCTAATTTTCTTGAAGAGATCTCCAGTCTTTCCCATTCTGTAGTTTACCTCTATTTCTTTGCATTGATCGCTGAAGACTTTCTTATCTCTTCTTGCTATTCTTTGGAACTCTGCATTCAGATACCTATATCTTTCCTTTTCTCCTTTGCTTTTCACTTCCCTTCTTTTCACAGCTATTTGTAAGGCCTCCCCAGACAGCCATTTTGCTTTTTTGCATTTCTTTTCCATGGGGGTGGTCTCGATGCCTGTCTCCTGTACAATGTCACAAACCTCATTCCATAGTTCATCAGGCACTCTCTATCAGATCTAGGCCCTTAAATCTATTTCTCACTTCCACTTTATAATCATAAGGGATTTGATTTAGGTCAAACCTGAATGGCCTAGCAGTTTTCCCTACTTTCTTCAATTTGAGTGTGAATTTGGTAATAAGGAGTTCATGATCTGAGCCACAGTCAGCTCCTGGTTTTGTTTTTGTTGACTGTATAGAGCTTATTGTGCTGCATTCCAAGGCCAAATTTGCCTGTTACTCCAGGTGTTTCTTGACTTCCTACTTATCATTCCAGTCCCCTCTAATGAAAAGGACATTTTTTTGGGGTGTTAGTTCTAAAAGGTCTTGTAGGTCTTCAAAAAAAACATTCAACTTCAGATTCTTCAGCATTACTGGTTGGGGCATAGACTTGGATAATTGTGATATTGAATGGTTTGCCTTGGAGACAAACACAGATCATTCTGTCATTTTTGAGATTGCATCCAAGTATTGCATTTCAGAGTCTTTTGTTGACTATGATGGCCACTCCATTTCTTCTGAGGGATTCCTACACACAGTGGTAGATATAATGGTCATCTGAGTTAAATTCACCCATTCCAGTACCTTTCAGTTTGCTGATTCCTAGAATGTCGAAGTTCACCCTTGCCATCCCTTGTTTGACCACTTCCAATTTGCCTTGATTCATGGACCTGAGATTCCAGGTTCCTATGCAATATTGCTCTTTACAGCATCGGACCTCGCTTCTATCACCAGTCACATTCACAGCTGGATATTGTTTTTGCTTTGGCTCCATCCCTTCATTCTTTCTGGAGTTATTTCCTCACTGACCTTCAGTAGCATATTGGGCACTTAATGACCTGGGGAGTTCCTCTTTTGGTATCCTATCATTTTGCCATTTCATGCTGTTCATGGGGTTCTCAAGGCAAGAATACTGCAGTGGCTTGCTATTCCCTTCTCCAGTGGACCACATTCTGTCAGACTTCTCCACTATGACCCGCCCTTCTTGGGTTGCCCTGCAGGCATGACTTTATTTCATTGAGTTAGAAAATGCTGATAGGAAAAGGAGTACATTGTATACTGTCACTCTGCTTATTTAACTTATATGCAGAGTAGATTATGAGAAATGCTGGACTGGAAGAAACACAAGCTGGAATCAAGATTGCCAGGAGAAATATCAATAACCTCAGATGTGCAGATGACACCACCCTTATGGCAGAAAGTGAAGAGGAGCTAAAAAGCCTCTTGATGAAAGTGAAAGAGGAGAGCGAAAAAGTTGGCTTAAAGCTCAACATTCAGAAAATGAATAACATGGCATCCGGTCCCATCACTTCATGGGAAATAGATGGGGAAACAGTGGAAACAGTGTCAGACTTTATGTTTTTGGGCTCCAGACTTACTGCAGATGGTGATTGCAGCTTTGAAATTAAAAGACGTTTATTCCTTGGAAGAAAAGTTATGACCAACCTAGATAGAATATTCAAAAGCAGAGACATTATTTTGCCAACAAAGGTTCATCTAGTCAAAGTTATGGTTACTAGGTGACAATAAAATGGTAAGGTTAAATTTCTTGTGACCATTCTCCAGCAGTCAGAGGAGAGAAAGGCTCTTAGGAGATGAAATATTTACAGCTAAAATCCCTAACTATGTAACTTGACCTTTAAATTTATAACAAAGTTTAAAATATTAGAAGGAAAATGTTCATGTACAGAAAGAAAGTACAAGAACATTAAAGATTAGTGAGTCTAATTAAAAAAAATATGATAGTTGCACTCACATTCCAACGTTTCTGTGGGCTTAAATTTTCATTAAAGGGAAAAAAAAGTAGGTGCTTCAGTCAATTATTACTCTTATTTTAGTCTGCATTTGCTTAAATGTCAGTTATGCAGTTACTTTATTAAATATGATCATGCACTAGTGACATTGTACTACTGACGGTCTGAGGTCTCGGCATGGATTTCTTATAGTCTGTGGAAAAATATTACAATAGTAGGGAATTTTGAATGTTGCCAGCCAGCCTCACTCTGCTCTAAACCCTAACATTCACTCAGTTATACCATACTTTTCCATAGAATAAAAACAGGTATGCCATGTTAAGCCTCCATGAGAAACCGTGTAACATGGATTATTTAATACAGAAATTCTGAAGAAATGTATAGCACTGCAAATGGGGAAAAGCCGGAGCTATAACGGGCTTCTGTGGTGGCTCAGTGGTAGGGAATCCACCTGCCGATACAGCAGACACTGCTTCAATCCCTGGTCCGGGATGAATCCAGATGCCTTAGAACAACTGAGCGTCTGTGCCACCACTACTGAGCCTATGTTCTACAGCCTGGAAGCTGCAACTTTTGAGCCCACATGTTGAAACTACTGAAGCCTGATCTCCCTAGAGTCTGTGCTCTACAAGTGGAGATGGCACCCCAATGAGAAGTCCGTGCACTGCAACTGCAGAGCAGCCCCCATTCCCCACAACTAGAGAAAAGCCCATGTGCAGTAATGAAGGCTCAGCACAGGAAAAAAAAAAAAAAGAAAAAGAAAGAAACAAATAAGTAAAAAACAGCATTTAGATTTAAAAAAAAAAAGGAGATATGAGACAACTCCACAGGACTTTGACTAAGGTATGTTTCAGATTAAACTCTGAAATTCACATTATTATAAAAGGCATAAAAGCTAAATAACTCTTATGTTGTCTATCTTCTTTAAATATTAAACCTCTTTTTTTCACATTCATTCTCCTTCTTACCCTTGCACCTGTTTCTGCCTCCTTTACTTCAGTGATTAAAAAAGTGAATAAAAATTGAAGTCTAATCACCTATATAATAGTTTACAAACTCATCAAACAAGCTAACATAAGTAGCTAAACTTTATATAAACAAGGAAAAAACAGATTAACATTTAAATAGCAGTAAAATATTAATAGACCTCAAAAGAGATTTCAAATTTAACCTAATTTTCTTACTAATTAGCTACATATAAATTGTTGATGGCTTTGTTCTAAATCCCTTACCAGATAAATATATTATCAACCACATAACCCATTAACAGAGATAGCATTAGCATTTTTTATTATCTATGTGAAGAATTTAAGCTACTCCATTTTGTTAACAGAAAAAATCCATTTTTTAAGGTTCCAGGAAAAAAGCCTTTGGAAATCCCCTGACCTCGCCCCACCACCCAGGAGCCAATTGGACCCCAGACCAAAACCTCCTGACAATGCTCAGGAACTTGTGGTCTACCTAAACAATAGGGACCAATCAAGAACCAACACACAACCCTTCAAGAGAAAGTGACCAATCAGACGTTCCCCTACCTAGAAATCCTTTTTTTCCCATGTATACTTCCTATATAAGCAATGTAATCCAAAATCCAGGGTTCCTCCCTATAGTCGCTGCGTCAGTATCGGTGGGAGCCCCAGCTCGAGCTTGGTAATAAAAACTCTCTTGCTTTTGCATCAGATATCAGCTCCCTGGTTGTCATTGGGAGATTCTGTGACTTAGGCATAACATTTGGGGACTCATCTGGGATCTCCCACCGGCTCCATGGGAAGACAGATCCGGAGAGTCATCTGCAGTTGGTAAGCTTTTTTCTGCCTTTCTTTTCATTTCTGACAGGGCCTATTTTCTGAGACCGGTATATGACTCAGGTGGACGCACCGACAGGTCACTGGTGGGGGTCATTGGGAGACATCCCCGACCCTCTCGGAGGGGACGGAGTACCCCTGTTCTCTGTAGACGATAGCGGGTTGCTCCCACTGAACGGCCGGAGGTCGCCGTCTTTCAGTTTTGCCTCCAGACTCCCAGAGGTGTATTTCTCCTGTCTCTCTGTCTGTTTGTGTGGCTGTTCATATTGTCTCTGTTAATTTACCAGCATCTGACTGATCCAGGGATGATGGGGTAATGCCATTCTAGCCCCACACCTCTATCCTTGGTTATTGATAATTTTAAGGAGGTCAAGATGCACACTCATGACCTCAGTGTAGAAATTAAAAGGAATAAATTAATCACTTTTTGCAGTGCAGAATGGCTGACCTTCCATGTAGGCTGGCCCTCAGAAGGCACCTTTGACTTGGAAACTGTACACCGAGTCTGAGATATCATCTTCTGACTGCGGATTGGACACCCTGACCAAGTTCCCTATATTATAGTATGGGAAAATATCATATTGCGCCCCCCTCCCTCCTTGGGTAAAACCTTTTTTGTCTCAACAGGGATTTTCTACCACTTAGTGTTGGCGACACGTGTAGGAAAGAACCCAAAGAATCCCAAGGAGCCTGAACCAATGGCACCGCTATACCCCACCTTGCAGGCGGGAATTATTAGGGGAAGCACACTGATTGAAACCACGCACCCTGGCCAGTCACCATAGTAACCATTTGCATGAGTTGTTTTATAACAGGAGATCCTGATAAAGAATATGGAACTAATAAGCCTCCACCAATCGGAAGAGTTCGGGAAAGGTCTAAAGGAGACACTGCATGTCTGTCTACTTCCCAGAACCACCATAAAACCCGACATTGTGAGCCACGTGGCAGAGCAGTTCTCCTGGGCTTCCTTACCCTGCTGCTCTCCACCCGGGTGCCCTTTCCCAATAAAATATCTTGCTTTGTCAGCACATGTGTCTCCTTGGACAATTCATTTCTGAGTGTTAGACAAGAGCTCAGTTTTGGGTCCTGGAAGGGGTACCTCTTCCTGCAACAAATGGTGACTCTGGTGGGATTCTTCTTCACGGAGACTGACATCCTGACCACTTGGGGTGCTCAGGGGCCAGCTTGCCTGCCAATGGACCAGACCCAATGGCCACAACTGGGGCCCTTTTGTCCCTGATCTCCTCCTGATGTGGACAACTGGCCAGAGTGCCCCAACCAGTAAGGAATAAGAGACGTTATTGATTTCTCTCCCTTTTCATCCCTCTTTCCTCTTAACTCTTCCTATCCTTCCCTGTTTTTCTAGTCCTCTGGTCCTGGATGCAGGAATCTGGTCAAAGGGCCCTCAGCTTGAGCTGAGGATTAGAGACTGATCACCTCCTATTGGCATAGAACTCGAATTCTGGTTCTGATTTATGGTAGGGGTGGGTTCCAGTCCTCCCTTCTCTGGAGGCCCAGGGAAAAGTCCCATAATGCCTGGGTATCTGTAGGTGGCAGAAGACATCTGTAAGGCCCCCCCTTTTGCCCCCCTCTCCCGCTTTCTCCCCCATCTTTTTCAACCTGGCTTCCTTTCCTCCCTTGAAATCTTTGCTGTTAGTACTTAGATCTGAAGTTCTGTGTCTCTATAGGAGGTTTTCTGAGAGACTGTATTTTTGTATTTAAGGGCTTTCCTGGTGGAGCTGAGGTTAAAGCGTCTGCCTGCAATATGGGATTCCTGGGTTCAATCCCTGGGTCGAGAAGATCCCCTGGAGAAGGAAATGGCAACCCACTCCAGTATTTTTGCCTAGAGAATCCCATGGACAGAAAGGCTTGGTGGGCTACAGTCCACGGGTCGCAAACAGTTGGACAAGACTGCGCGACTTCACTTTCACTTTCGTTTTGATGAGGACTGCCAGGTTTATATGTCTGTGTTTTAACTCTGTGTTCTGTGTTGTGATTTTTGATGGCCATTTTGCTTTGTCTGGCCACCATGTGGTTTAGACCCGCCACCATTTTGTTAGAACTTGATTTTCTTTCCCTGTGCCTTGAGACCAGGGCTCTCAGGAACACTTATGTAGACCATCTCTAACTCCTGACACTGAGGAAAATGGGAAAAAAAGACTTGAAGCTAGATCTTGCACTGTGTCTAAATATGTCTTGGTATGTCTCTGTCTCTGGGTAATACTTTTGAGGTTAATTTGTATATGACCTCTATTTATTTGGCTTAAAAAAAGGTATTCACTTACAAATCAAGTATTTTTAAATTAAAGAATAAATTCCAGTTTCATGTGAACTGGGAAATAGTCAATGTTAAATACCTGATATTAATGTTTGTTTGTTGACCTATCTAATATAGACATGTCTTAGAGTAATTACCGTTAAGTAGAATATTTTTATTGTACCTAGGTTTAATATAAGTTAAACATTATATCCGTTACAACTTTGTCAACAAGGAAATTACTTCAAGTGAAAAAAACTTCTAAAAAATGTAAATGAGATATGAGCTTTTATATAAACTCTATTAAGAATAATTATTCTTTAGAAATATCTGTCTAAAATAGTCTCTCCAGATTGGCATAACTTAAATTTCTAAGGGTAATGCTAAGTGTTGAAAGTCTTTTGAATAGTTAGGTCATTTCCAAATAAAATAAGATTTTGAAACACTTACTACTAAACACTAATTTTCTTTTACAGAGAAACTAAAGAGATTTGGGACTATAAATGAATAATATTTGGTGCCATCCTAAAATGTTCCAGGAAAGCAAGGGTTTTAGAAATTATCACTGNTAGAAATATCTGTCTAAAATAGTCTCTCCAGATTGGCATAACTTAAATTTCTAAGGGTAATGCTAAGTGTTGAAAGTCTTTTGAATAGTTAGGTCATTTCCAAATAAAATAAGATTTTGAAACACTTACTACTAAACACTAATTTTCTTTTACAGAGAAACTAAAGAGATTTGGGACTATAAATGAATAATATTTGGTGCCATCCTAAAATGTTCCAGGAAAGCAAGGGTTTTAGAAATTATCACTGGTATTTATGCTTACCAATCTATAAAATGATAATATAAAAGTTAGTTATTGGTTGCTAAAGGAAAGTAAGAATTATGTTTTTAGTTAAAAAAAAAAAAAAGATGATATGATAAAATACTAAAAAGTTATGCATGATCAGGACTTTCTAAAATTAGATTACAATTAGTTAGATAAATGGATTTTTTTAAAGAATGACACAGCCATTAAAAAAAAAAAAAAACTGGTTAGAGTCAACTAGGTCCAAGATGGCAGAGCTGATTTTCACTAGACCTTGAGCCTCGATATTTATGCCCATTGTGACTTATCAACAAGCTAAGTGATACACCCATCGACATTGACTAAATCTTACCAAATGTTCTAAACCCTTTTAATTGATCTTTTTGATAAAAATTCCTAAATAGAACTCTTTTGAAGTTCTTTTGATCTCTAGCTAACTTTGGGGTGCTTCAGAGGGCCCCTGCTGCTGCTGCTGCTAAGTCACTTCAGTCGTGTCCGACTCTGTGCAGTC
The DNA here is from genome assembly GCA_006410635.1 of Cephalophus harveyi. Taxonomy (NCBI): domain Eukaryota; kingdom Metazoa; phylum Chordata; class Mammalia; order Artiodactyla; family Bovidae; genus Cephalophus; species Cephalophus harveyi. Next base: position 117,359 of record SJYT01066888.1, on the reverse strand, counting down.
CCATAGACGGCAGCTCACCAGGCTCCTCTGTCCCTGAGATTCTCCAGGCAAGAACACTGGAGTGGGTTGCCATTTCCTTCTCCTCAGAGGGCCCCTGGAACATCCCATAGAGAGATATTAAACTGTGCTTATTTGGTTGATTAAANCCCATAGACGGCAGCTCACCAGGCTCCTCTGTCCCTGAGATTCTCCAGGCAAGAACACTGGAGTGGGTTGCCATTTCCTTCTCCTCAGAGGGCCCCTGGAACATCCCATAGAGAGATATTAAACTGTGCTTATTTGGTTGATTAAATTACATGGAAAAGATTATCAAATGAGTAATATATCCACTCATGTTATAGTGTATGGTAAAATAACTAATACAATATCCTAGAAATTATGTGGAGTTTTTAGCATTCTAATATGTCCTGGTATTTTAATGGAAAACCTGATGACTTCACAAAAGTTAACAAAAGGACTGAATGAACCAGTGAATATGCTTATAACTTTTATGGTTTCTACCTAAAAATTTATGGGTTTGAATCTTATGTTTTCAGAGAGTAGGGAAAATCTTCCTTTAAAACTAATTATGACAATACTTTGGTAAAATTAAACACTATAAACAAAACAATTATATTTTCTGACTCCTCTAAAATTGGAAGTTCTTAGGTCTCCAGTAAGTTTATGAAATGAATTAGGAAGGTTATCTCACGGGTACAAAAATCTCAACAAATTTTTGAGACCTTAAAAAGGGAAGAATTCACCTAGATTTGTTAGGCAAAATCTGTGACAAACCTTTGGTGTGAGTTTCCCAGTCCTGTTTTATTTTAAAAGTTGTCTGAGACTCTATAAATATTTCAGCAAAATAAAAAGCCTATAATCAATTATGGTTATAAAAATCATCAGACCTAAATCAGTGAGAATAGACCTATTTTGCAAACAAACTAGCCTTAATTTGGTTATATTTATTAAAAATAAGGATAACTTTAAGGAGAAAAAGATATTTCAAAATGTTAAATACCAGTTTGTTAATGGAGGTCTGCATCTAGTAAGACTCATCTCTTAGATAGTTCTTTGCTGTTATGTGATATTAATGTAAAATTTAATTGAATTCTTGAAGAATACCCTAAGTTTGTTTCTGAAGCTTATCTCTGTAATCTATCTTTGGAAGAAGATCAGATGCCTCATGACCTGTAACCAGGACTGGAAAAAGACATAATTTAAGGGACTGTCTCCAACATNCTTCACATTCCAAGATGTCTGGCTCTAGCTGAGTGATCACACCATTGTGATCATCTTGGTCGTGAAGATCTTTTTTGTACAGTTCTGTGTACTCTTGCCACCTCTTCTTAATATCTTCTGCTTCTGTTAGGTCCAGACCATTTCTGTCCTTTATCGAGCCCATCCTTGCATGAAATGTTCCCTTGGTATCTCTAATTTTCTTGAAGGGATCTCTAGTCTTTCCCATTCTGTTCTTTTCCTCTATTTCTTTGCATTGATCGCTGAAGAAGGCTTTCTTACCTCTTCTTGCTATCTTTGGAACTCTGCATTCAGATGCTTATATCTTTCCTTTTCTCCTTTGCTTTTCGCTTCTCTTCTTTTCACAGCTGTTTGTAAGCCCTCCCCAATAGCCATTTTGCTTGTTTGCATTTCTTTTCCATGGAGATGGTCTTGATCCCTGTCTCCTGTACAATGTCAGGAACCTCCGTCCATAGTTCATCAGGCATCAGATCTAGACCCTTAAATCTATTTCTCACTTCCACTGTGTAACCATAAGGGATTTGATTTAGGTCATACCTGAATGGTCTAGTGATTTTCCCTACTTTCTTCAATTTAAGCCTGAATTTGGCAATAAGGAGTTCATAATCTGAGCCACAATCAGCTCGTGGTCTTGTTTTTGCTGACTGTATAGAGCTTCTCCATTTTTGGCTGCAAAGAATATAATCAATCTGATTTCCGTGTTGATCATCTGGTGATGTCCATGTGTAGAGTCTTTTCTTGTGTTGTTGGAAGAGGGTGTTTGCTATGACCAGTGTGTTCTCTTGGCTTTTTTCCAGAAGCTATACCAAATACTAGAGATATAGCAGTGAAACTACTAGATACGAACCCTATCTTCACAGAACCTGCAGTCTAGTAGTATTTTTGACGTTGAGGTGAGAATCATGAGTAATAGAATGGAAAGGCACAGAGAGCAATGGAACTATGTCACCAAGGAGGTGGATGTTGTGCCCACTGGATTCTTTCAACTTTGCTTAAAACTTTTCTTTGTGAGGATAAAGTGAAGTGCTAAAATAAAGATAGACTTAGCAGAAGCTTATGCCTTGAAAAATAGGAAGGCTTAGGAGATAATGGTTAAGGAGGAGGTTTTCCAACTAAGAGAATTTGTTGAATAATCTGGCCATCATAGCTCCAGAATCTGAATCATGCCCTTATCTGAGCCCACTCTGCTGATTTCCTAATTCTTCCTCTTCCTCTTTCTCTTACCTTAAGAACTCCAAAAGTCTCAGCCTTGAACTACCAAGGAAAGTGGCAAAGAGGCCAAGATACGCCTTCTAACACATTAGAAGGTGACTTAGAGAGGTATCCAATGCTCCCACAGCTAGAACCTGGAAGTATGGTTGAGTATGTGCCTATGGAAATATCTGAGGATCCTGGGAAGTAAGCCAAGCATGGTACTATAGGAGACATTAATAGGTTTTAGATTTAGTGTGTAAATCTTGGTTTGATTGAATAAATGTAATACAAATTATGATCATTTATGTGACTGCTTATAGTTTGTTCCTAATAACCAAGAAATGTTTGCCTATTTTACTGTGCATAATAGATTACATTTTTCCACATTTTGTTTACTCTCCATATTTTTATTTATAATACTTACTGGTGATGTACCCCATTAATTTGCTAACAATTTATATTAATAGAATGGATCCTGGCCATGTATTATTTTTTTCCTCTCTTACAACTCAAGGAAACAATATGGCATATTTCATGCTTTCTATGTTTTTATTTTTAACAGCCCTCCCCAAAATAAACATTTCAGGATAGAATTTCAGGTACTGTTGTTGGCTAGTGAAGCAGTTATTTTCAGAAGGAAAGGTTGTCAAATTTCCAGATTTCTGTCTCTGACAATAATCTGTTTGACAATTCTCCAGCACCTTTAGTTTCAATATGTTCATTATTCCCCATTATGTTGAGATATTCTTTTTCATCAGTATCATTTCCTGATGAGTCTACTCTTTGACTCCTGCTTTATCGGTTTCCCTTTATAATTTCATTGTACCTGCTTTGCAATTACACTGGGTCATTTCCACCCTCTGAGTTTTGGGCTCCTAAAATCAGACGTCTCAGTATTGCTGGCAACCCACCAATTAATCAATAGTAGATCATCTCCAGTTAATTGTGCAGACAGCTACTCAGCAATATTTGCTGTCTACCAGACACCTTTCCATGTGGGTCTATGATCGGTTCCCAGCCATTCTTCAGTTCTCTTTCTTCTCCACATTCCTCTTTGTGTTTAACAAATTATGTTGTTTCCAAAGTATCTGACAGAAGAATTTCACATTTCTGTGCATTCCATCCATCTTTTAGGAATTTATTGTCTCTGTGAAAGTGGTTTATCTTCTTTCATCTGTGCTATGTGTTCTTTCAACAATTCCTATCCTCCCTCTCTCTTAAACACTTACTTTTCTTGAAGATTGAGGCATATTTAAGAATCTATATTAAATAGCCCTTTTCCTGATTACATTCCATTTTGGTTACCACTGTTCTCTCTTCTTTTGTTTCTAGATGAAATTTTTAAACAAAATATCTAAATTTAATATTTCCACTTCATCACTCACAGTATCTTTAGGTATGAAAATACTTAATACTGTTGTGTCAGTTCAGTTCAGTTCAGTTGCTCAGTCGTGTCTGACTCTTTGTCAACTGCATATTAAACAAATTTTCACTTTCCATCCTTAACTTTCTTGATCTCTCTGTAGCATTAGCATTTGACATTTGCATTAGTTTCTTAAGGCTGTCATAACACATTACCACAAACAGAATGACCTACAACAGCACTTATTTTCTTACAGTTTGAGAGATTGGAAATCTGAAATCAGGATGTGAACAAGGTCGTTTTTTTCTTCCGGAAGCTCTGAGGGAGAATATGTTCCATGTCTCTCTCCTAGTATCTGTTGGTTGTTGTCGATCTTCAGTGTTTCTGAGTTTGTAGATGTATTACTCCAGTCTCTGCCTGTCATCACGTGATAAACTTGTATGTCTTTACATCACATCCCTATATGTTGTTCTGTGTCCAAATTATCCTTTTCTTAAGGATAAAAGACATGAGTCATTGGCTTAAGGGAAACCCCAAGCCAGCATACCTCATCTTAACTTGCTTACATCTGCAAAGACCCTATTTCCAAACAATGTCTTCACCTGTATAAATATATTCATTTTAACCCAACATGCCCCAAAGTTTTACCTATTCCAATGTCAAGTCCAAAATCTTATTAAATATTAACTCAAAAAGTTCCAAATCTTATCATGATCAGAAATGCATAAGACTCTGTGTATAGTCTGTCATGCAGCAAAATTCCTCTCCATGTGATCTGTTTTTAAGATACAGTGGTGGGGGCTTCCATAGTGGCTCAGTGGTAAAGAGTCTGCCTGCCAATGAGATGGCTTTGGTCTCTGGTCTGGGAAGAATCCACAAGCTACGAATCAGCTGTCACTGTGCCACAACTACTGAGTCTGTGCTGTAGAGTCCAAGAACGCAACTGCTGAGCCCACATGCCACAACCACTGAAGCCTCTGTGCCTAGAGCCTGTGCTCTGCAACAAGAGAGAAGCCGCTGCAGTGAGAGAAGCCTGGGCACCGCAACTACACAGTAGTCCCTGGTTCAGTGCAGTTCAATTCAGTTCAGTCGCTCAGTCGTGGCTGACTCTTGGCAACCCCATGAATTGCAGCACGCCAGGCCTCCCTGTCCATCACCATCTTCCAGAGTTCACTCAGACTCATGTCCATCGAGTCCGTGATGCCATCCAGCCATCTCACCCTCTGTCGTCCCCTTCTCCCCCTGCCCCTAATCCCTCCCAGCATCAGAGTCTTTTCCAGTGAGTCAACTCTTCGCATGAGGTGGCCAAAGTACTGGAGTTTCAGCTTTAGCATCATTCCTTCCAAAGAAATCCCAGGGTTGATCTCCTTCAGAATGGACTGGTTGGATCTCCTTGCAGTCCAAGGGACTCTCAAGAGTCTTCTCCAACACCACAGTTCAAAAGCATCAATTTTTCAGTGCTCAGCCTTCTTCACAGTCCAACTCTCACATCCATACATGATCACTGGAAAAACCATAGCCTTGACCAGATGGATCTTTGTTGCCAAACAATGTCTCTGTTTTTGAATATGCTATCTAGGTTGGTCATAATTTTCCTTCCAAGGAGTAAGCATCTTTTAATTTCATGGCTGCAGTCACCATCTGCAGTGATTTTGGAGCCCCCAAAAATAAAGTCCCTGGTTACCACAACTAAAAAAGACTCGTGCAACAATGAAGACCATTACAGCCCCCAATACATAATTATTTAAAAAACACAATGGTGGGGCAGGCATGAAATAGGCATACCCCTCCGAAAAGGGAGATAATGGAAGGAATTAAGGAACCACAGTTTTCAAGAAAATTCACAATCAAGCAAGGCAAAATCCATTCGATATAAGGCATGAAAATTACTTTCTGTTGCTTGATGCTCTGTCCTCTGGGTCTGCAGATTCCATCGGTCCTTGCTTCTGGGTCAACCAAGGCCCCATGTGTTCCTGCCTTGGGCTCTTAGTGGAAGTCCTGCCATTTTAGCTTGAGGTTTTCCCATCCTGCGGGCCCAAGGAGGGGGTAACCCTATCCTCTAGAAATGAGGAGGTGCCATTTTGCACCTGCATCCTGGCTGGATGGTTGAGTGATGTTTCTTTCCTTTTCTGGAAAGACAACACACATTTACAGTCTTGTATCTCTACTAGTTTATTTCTTGTTTCCTACCAACAGAATTTCAAAAGTCCAAATGCCCTTCTTCATTTCATCCTGTCTCTCTGCTTCAGTCCAAGATGGCAGTTTTTCTGCTAAGATGACTTTGGATCCATCACATGCCTAATCTTCCCAGAAGTTTGTCCAGCCACACTCTTAGTGTTTTCTCCACAGCACAGTATTCTCATTTTTTACCATATAGACAGGCTTCTAGCTCCTTGTTGCTTAGCAGGGCTTTCTCCAAATTAACACTTGCATTTTATTACAAGTAGCAAGTAGAAACCAAGCCTGAACTTCCATGCTTTGCTTGGAAATCTCCTCAGATAAGTATCCAAGTTTGTTGGTTACAAGTTCTACACTCCACTCAAAAGCAAATCTCCATTCAGCCAAATTTATAACAAACATAACGAACTGGAAGCTTTCTTCCAGTTTCCAGTAACTTATTCCTTATTTTCTTCTGAGATCTCATCAGAATCGCCTTGTACAATCATATTTCTTTTCTTTCTCTCTCTTTTTTTTTTTTTTACCATTTTTGAAGTCTTTACTGAACTTGTTACAATATTGCTTCTATTTTTGTGTTTATGTTTTTTAGCCAAGAGGCATGTGGGATCTTAGCTTCCAGATCAGGGATTGAAATGCTCCCTATATTTGAAGGTGAAGCAGTAACTGCTGGACCGTCAAGGAAGTCTCTTCAACCATATTTCTAACAGTCTTTTCAAAGCAATCTAAGTTTTTACTACCATATACCTCAAAATTTCCTGAAGAAGAGAAAGGCAACCCACTCCAGTATTCTTGCCTAGAGAATTCCATGGACAGAGGAGCCTGGTAGGCTACAGTTCATAAAGTCACAGACATGACTGAATGACTAACACACACACACACACACACACACACACCCTCAAAATTCTTCCAGCCTCTATCTATCACCCAATTTCAAAGCCAATTTCACATTTTAAATATTTTTTACAGCTGCACCCCACTTTCTCACAATGTAACCTAAAGCATTATTATTAATTTCTTCATTCTTAACTTCCTCTCCCTCTATGAGGCTGTGGAACAGCTATCTGCTGCTTTCCCCTTCCTCCCTACATCCAAACAATATGTAAAGGCTTTACTTCCTCTGACTACCATTTATTTTTGGTGTTTTCAAGGATTACTGTCTTGATCCTTTGCTTGTGTTTCTTTGTATACTCTCCCTGAGATATCTACCTGATGCAAATACAAGTCTTTGCTGCCATTAGTCATGGTGTCTACCAACCTACTTTTCCATGCTTGTATACTCAGCTACCTAGTGGACATGTCCCTTCAGATGTTCTACAATCACTTCAGACTCTTCAGTACCCAAGTCGAAATCACCTTTAAGGTCTTAAACCCATTCTTTTCATTTTTCCCATGTTGATGAGGAAATAAATCTGGCTGAATTTAATTATTCAAAGTATAAACTGGGAAATTATTCTAGATTTCTTTGCATTTCTCTTTCTCCCCTTATTCCACAAATTCAATCACTTACTGACTCCAGTATAATAGATTCAGCATTCTTAGGAGTTCTTACATCCACGGAATAATAGAGATTGAAAGACTGAAAGTATCCACTGGTGGATTCCTATTTTCAATCTTATTATTTCTTCTGTGGATTCTGTGACAGACTCATAATGGATAACTCTAGCGAATGGATCACTGCTGATTTTAATACTCTTCTTGTCAACTATTTTTTTACAATGGTTTAGAGAGATCTTTCTAAACATAAATTAGATCAGTCATTTCCCTGCTAAAAAATCTTTCAGTGACAGCAACAAGACTCTTTATTATTGGGTTCCTGTTTGGAACAGGAACACTGGGTGTCTGACTCTTTGCCACGACTGAGCGACTTCTCTCTCTTTCTCTCTTTAGATAGCTAAAGAGAAGAGCTGTGCAAGGGAGAAGTAAAAGGTGAAGCTGAGGAAGCAAACAGGACCCCAATAATATCTTATTCTTTTGCACATCATGTTTTCCCAGTCCCAGCCTCTCCCCCAGAATATTTCTTCCCTTTCTGTACTTTATCACCTGTTCTTTAGATTTCATTTAGATCATTTTGAAGAGGCTTCCTATGATGGAGGCAGTCCACCATATTACCCTTGTTTATGTCATTAGCTTGCCTTTTTTCACAGGATCTTGTAATTACTGATTTACCTGGATGTCTTCCCAACTAAACTGTGAAACATTCACGGGCCAAGTACGAACTTTGTTCAGCAAGATAGCTTAGAACCTATAACAAGTGTATGTGAATGGAATAACAATGCTGAACAGGCCAGTTCTTTATATATATAATATGAAAGTAACAACCCTAAATTGGACATTGAATTATTTAAGAGCACATTTGACTTCTAAAAATGTGACCTTTCAGAAAAAAAGTTTTATTTTATTGGGTTTGTTATTTATAGGTGAAATTTATTTTGCATTGAAAATGGTAATTTTAGAAGTTAATTTGTGTAGTAAATGATGTTAGGAAGAAATAATTGTTTTATTCAGGAAGATACACTGTGACATTTTACATAAGAAATGATACACTGGCCTTTTCCCCTTATCCCAGAGACCTTGAGGTTAATACTGTCTGCCATTATTACTATATTTATAGAAGATCATATTAGATTTTATTTTTATAATAAGTTCATAATTGTCTCAAGATATATTTTCATGTGTGCTTAATCAAATAGCACAATTTTATGAATTCATTCAGTTTATATGCACACACACAGGGTATTCAAATACCACATTCATTCCTTGTAACAAAATATCATATTCACAAAATTTTAGTTTTTGTCCCCTTTTCATATAAAATATATTGAAAATGAGAATTTTCTCCTATCTGAATAAGTTTACAGACATGTATAGTTTACATTTCAAGCAATAAATTTGAGAAAACTTTGGCTTTGCATATTAAGTCAACTGAGAAAGTTTTGTAAAATCTCAATAAAGAAAAAGTATATAGTTCCACTATACTGATTGGGAATGTAAGAAATTAAGTTTGGAAGTCCAGTTGGTTTCCCAGAATCTACAAATGAATCACTTGTGGAAAAGAGACAGTAATAGTTTATGATACATGAATCAGAGAACTATGTTAATTTTAATAATTAGCTTTCCTTGAAAATGTACTACTTTCATAAAAGAGAACCTTAATCTTTCTTATTTTGTTTATTTTTGTCATTTTGTATTATGATTCAGTTCTATGTTCATATTATGTGGAGTGAATTTCCTCATAATATGAACATAATGAATGAATCATGCATAGAGTTACTTCTTTTTCTGCTACTTTTATATAAAAAACAATGACCCATATAGCTTAGGTAAAAAGAATAGTGAGACCTTTGCAACATAAGAAAATACTTTGGAAGCATAACTCTCATTTTTGGAGTATCTATGGTTTAAAGACTGGGGCCATGGACGAGAGCATATGGATATGAGCCATAGTGACGTCTAGTCAAGGCTATGGTTTTTCCAGTGGTCATGTATGGACATGAGAGTTGGACTGTGAAGAAGGCTGAGCGTCGAAGAATTGATGCTTTTGAACTGTGGTGTTGGAGAAGACTCTTGAGAGTCCCTTGGACTGCAAGGAGATCCAACCAGTCCATTCTGAAGGAGATCAACCCTGGGATTTCTTTGGAAGGAATGATGCTAAAGCTGAAACTCCAGTACTTTGGCCACCTCATGCGAAGAGTTGACTCATTGGAAAAGACTCTGATGCGGGGAGGGATTGGGGGCAGGAGGAGAAGGGGACGACAGAGGGTGAGATGGCTGGATGGTATCACAGACTCGATGGATGTGAGTCTGAGTGAAGTCCGAGAGATGGTATGAACAGGGAGGCCTGGCCTGCTGCGATTCATGGGGTCGCAAAGAGTCGGACATGACTGAGTGACTGAACTGAACTGAACTGATGACTCAGAAGTGATTGATATCCTCATTACCAATGTTTTTAACCATCCACATGCACAACATAATCACAGATTACATGAAGATTAACTCTTACAGTTTGAAGAGAAAGTCATATTATTGAAGTCACCCTTGAGAATCCTCTATATCACTTATGTAGTATAATATGTACACACATCATATTTCCTAAGGGTTAATATAAATGGTCTTCAGGCTGGAATATATTGTTGCTTCTTCAGTTTAGCACATGATAAAGTATTAGATTGTGTTTAGAGTCCTGCTGCTGCTGCTGCTAAGTCGCTTCAGTCGTGTCCGACTCTGTGCGACCCCATAGATGGCAGCCCACCAGGCTCTCCCATCCCTGGGATTCTCTAGACAAGAATATTGGAGTGGGTTGCCATTTCCTTCTCCAGTGCATGAAAGTGAAAAGTGAAAGTGAAGTCACTCAGTCGTGTCCGACTCTTAGTGACCCCATGGACTGCAGCCCACCAGGCTCCTCCGTCCATGGGATTTTCCAGACAGGAGTACCAGAGTGGGGTGCCATTGCCTTCTCCACATTTAGAGTCCAGATGGCATAAAATGCACATTTAAACACTAGAATCACACTTATTTGTACAAAACCTTTATACAGAGAGTTGAGAATGACTGAATAGAAGATTCATGTCTCCTGTCTCTCTTCTCCCTGGGATTATGCTATATGAAAGAAATGAGAAATTCTTATGAATAAGAATTATATGAATAATTATATGAATAATGCAAATTATTTCTCTATTATATGAATAATGCAAATTATTTCTCTCCTTCCTTTCTTTTCTCCCTACCTCTCATTCCCATTTTTATATTCTTTATTTTCCAAGTATATCTATTGGAGTCTTAGAAAATTAAATGCGTATATAATGTAATTCCATAGAGTTATATAGTGATGATAATTTTGCTACCTGCATTTTTACTCCCAAGTAATTTGGAGACAATTTCCCAAAGAAATAAAGAACACTTTCATACAAATGAGTTACAAATAATTTAGTAACATTAGAATTTGTTTATTTTTGTGTAAGGAGAGAAAGTGTTCTATCAAGTAAGTATAGGGTGATAAATTAGACATCTGTTGATTATCTGCAGATACTGGGATTTCCCATATTGATTCAAGAGATACAGGTGACATAATTAAGAAAAAATTAATCTTTCAAAACCTTTAAAGTACATATCTTTCTAAATTTAAGAACTGCTGAATTTGAGAGGGAGTAGTTAGTTGAACTTCCCTGATAGTTCAGTTAGTAAAGAATCCACCTGCAATGCAGGAGACCCCGGTTCAATTCCTGGGTCAGGAAAATCCCCTGGAAAAAGGATAGGTTACCCATTCCAGTTTTCTTGGGCTTCCCTTGAGCTCAGCTGGTAAAAAATCCACTTGCAATGAGGGAGACCTCGGTTGGGAAGATCCCCTGGAGAAGGGAAAGGCTACCCACTCTAGTATTCTGGCCTGGAGAATTCCATAGACTGTATAGTCCATGGGATCGCAAAGAGGGGGACGTGACTGAGCGGCTTTCACTTTCAGTGGAATAACTCAGCTTCTTTTTAATACTCAAAATGAGAGCTCCTTGGAGATCTCCTATCTGGTAATTGAATCAGAGTTAATCAGTACAATTATAGGATTTCGTGATTGGTATATAATTTCTGTGCCACACATTCATTTACTATCATTTAAAGGAAGAATCACAAATTATTAGGTAGAGGAGGTGCTGATATCTTTATTCACATATGGTTGGCATAATTTTTCATTTGAAATATGATCACTGCATAAACTCCACAAAATGGAAGTATATTAAAGAGAAAATAGGTCAAATTTACTCATAGTAGTGCATAAAATTTTCTGGATACACATTTATTCCAAAATGTTCTTAGTGGTCTAAGAAGATTTCTAAGAACATAATCTATAAACAAATCAACATTTGACATGGTTTAATCTAAACATGGTTTAGATTAAAAATTCATATATAACATTCTGTCAGGTGTAACTTATATTCTTTTTTAAAGAAATTATTTATTTTTGGCTGTGCTAGGTCTTCTTTGCTACGTGGGCTTTCTCTAGTTCCGGAAGAGTGGGGGCTACCTTCTAGCTGTGGTGTGTGGGCTCCTCATTGCAGTGGCTTCTATTGTGGAGTACAGGATCTAGGGCTCCTGGGCCTCAGTAGTCAATGTACTTGGGTTCAGAGATTTTGGTTCCCAGGCTCTAGAGCACAGGCTCAACAATTGTGGCATACAGGCTTAGCTGCCCTGCATATGGTGTCTTCCCAGACGAGGGGTTGACCTTGTGTCTCCTGCATTGGCAGGCAGATTCTTTACCTGTGCAACACCTGGAGAGCCCCACCTAACTGGTATGGGAATATAAATTAAATGCAAATTAATTGTAAATAATTTAAAAACATGTTTCCCTTTATTTTCTTTTTCATTCTGTTAGCTTTTAAGAAATATCGGTGCATATTTATTTATTTATTTTGGCCTCACCTTATTTTCCACCCTTTGTGTGATGTAAAACTAGATTAGCCTCTTCCAGTGACTTCCCAATTAAACTGAGGCCAGAGAGTAGGTGATTAAGACCGTAGATTTTCCTGTTGAAACATCTGGAATTCAATCCTGGTCCTGCTAGTTCAGTCTCAAAATTACCTCTCTCATTTTTCCCACTCATAGAGATATTAATAACAATTATGGCATTCTTAAAAGTTACATATGAGAAAACAAAATTACATTTAAAAAAACAAAGTTACATTTTAAAAAACAATGGCAGGAGGAAATACTAGTGACACCTCTTCATTTCAATTTGGAGGTTTGATCCCTGGGTGGGAAATGGCAACCTATTCCAGTATTCTTGCCTGGAAAATTCCATGGACAGAGGAGCCTGGCAGGCTAAGGTCCATGGGGTCGCAAAGAGTCAGACACCACTGAGAGACTGAGCACATAGGCACATACCGATTAGATACTTTTAACGGAAATAAGTTCTTATCAATTTCCCACAAAAACAAAACACCTATGAGAACATTTTACTTGATAGTTTCATTATTAATCTGAAAAATCAAATTCCTGATATAATCAAATTACTTAACAAAAAAAGATCAGAGATTTCTAGGAAACAGGCCAAGTATCTAATGGTGGTAGAATCTAGGAATTATAAAGTTCTGTGGTCAGTGGCATAAAATATTTTTTCTCTCTCTCTTTCTTCTTAACAGGAATACCAATCTTAATTTTATAGGTAGGTTTTAAGAAAAACACACTTCCTAATCTGTGAAGTAAATTGATTTTAATTTGATACTTAAATATAGGAAAATTACATTAATTTTGAAACAACTCTCATGGTCTCATTATTTTTATGTTTTCTATGGCAAAGCAAAATTCTCAGAGTGGTTGAATCTCTAGATTCAAAATTCTCATAGGGTTTTGAAAAATGTACTAAGTTTATATGAAATAAGCCAGTATGAAAATCTGAAAATGCTGAGAAAATTAACATTTAAAAATCCCTAGGAATAACAATATTCATAAAATGATGAAATGAGAGGCATTATTCCATCTAAATGAATATGAGTGGTTCTAATTCTAGAATCTCTCTTTTATTGTTGGTCTCTAAGGGAGGTACATATATACTACATGCAGTGCTAGAGATAATTCATTAGGAAATGAGAAGACCTATTTGAACTTTTACTATTTTATAATTTATCTTGTCCTTCAAAAGTTTTATGTTGTTAGTACATTTTAAAATTTACATATTAGTAAGTAGAACAATGATAGAGATTGTACATTGACAACTGTGTGTGCTTTGCATGCATTAATGTTTCAATTGGTGGAGATCTCTTATAAAAGATCTTTATGCTCTCCTTTCCTTCCCTATCCAATTTCTCCCACCGACACCTCATTTCCCAGCCAGAGAGAAGTTGCCTTGCTTTCTGCCCCTGACAGCTATCTCCATTCACTTAATGTAGCAGCACTGTGAGGATGCTGGGGTAACAGAAGACCACATCTACCCTCTTGTTTGTGTCATCTTCCTGAGTCTCAGTGGTGGTGTGAAAATTCAGTTCAGTCTCTCAGTTGTATCCGACTCTTTGTGACCCTGTGGACTGCAGCAGGCTAGGCCTCCTTGTCCCTCACCAACTCCTGGAGTTTACTCAAACTCCTGTCCATTGAGTCGGTGATGCCATCCAACCGTCTCATCCTTTGTTGTCCCCTTCTCTGTCCACCCTCAATCTTTCCCAGCATCAGGGTCTTTTCAAATGAGTCCGTTCTTCTCATCAGGTGGCCAAAGTATTGGAGTTTCAGCTTCAGCATCAGTCCTTCCAATGAATATTCAGGACTGATTTCCTTTAGGATGGACTGGTTTGATCTTCCAGTCCAAGGGACTCTCAAGAGTTTTCTCCAATATCACAGTTCAAAAGCATCAGTTCTTCTGCACTCAGCTTTCTTTCTTTTCCTTCTCAACTCTCACATCCATACATGACTACTGGAAAAACCATAGCTTTGACTAGACCTTTTTTGGCAAAGTAATGTCTCGGGTTTTAATAGGCTGTCTAGGTTGGTCATAACTTTTCTTCCAAGGAGCAAGCATCTTTTAATTTCATGGCTTCAGTCACCATCTGCAGTGATTTTGGAGCCCAAGAAAATAAAATCTATCACTGTTTCAACTCTTTCTCTATTTGCCATGAAGTGATGGGACCAGATGCCATGATCTTCCTTTTCTGAATGTTGAGCTTTAAGCCAACTTTTTCACCCTGCTCTTTTACTTTCATCAAGAGGCTCTTTAGTTCTTTACTTTCTGCCATAAGTGTGGTGTCATCTGCATATCTGAGGTTATTGATATTTCATTCCAGCTTATGCTTCATCCAGCACAGCTTTTCTCATGATGTACTCTGCATATAAGTTAAATAAGCAGGGTGACAATATACAGCCTTAACGTGCTTCTTTCCCTATTTGGAACCAGTCTATTGTTCCATGTCCAGTTTAACTGTTGCTTCCTGACCTGCATACAGATTTCTCAAGAGGCCGGTCAGGTGGTCTGGTATTCCTATCTCTTTAAGAATTTCCCATAGTTTGTTGTGATCCACACAGTCAAAGGCTTTGGCATAGTCAATAAATCAGAAGTAGATGTTTTTATGGAACTCTCTTGCTTTTTCAGTGATCCAGCGGATGTTGGCAATTTGATCTCGGGTTCCTCTGCCTTTTCTAAAACCAGTTTGAACATCTAGAAGTTCTCGGTTCACATACTGTTGAAACCTGGCCTGGAGAATTTTGAGCATTACTTTACTGGCATGTGAGATAAGTGCGATTGTGCAGTAGTTTGAGCATTCTTTGGCATTGCCTTTCTTTGGGATTGGAAAGAAACTGATCTTTTCCAGTCCTGTGGCCACTGCTGAATTTTCCAAATTTGCTGGCATATTGAGTGCAGCGCTTTCACAGTATCATCTCTTAGGATTTGAAATAGCTTCACTGGAATTCCTTCACCTCCACTAGCTTTGTTTGTAGTGATGCTTCCTAAGGTCCACTTGACGTCAGACTCCAGGATGTCTGGCTCTAGGTGAGTGATCACACCATCATGATTTTCTTGGTCATGATGATTTTTTTTTTAATAATTCTGTGCATTCTTGTCACTTCTTCTTAATATCTTCTGCTCTTGTTAGGTTCATATTATTTTTGTCCTTTATTGTGCCCAACTTTGCATGAAATGTTGCCTTGGTATCTCTAATTTTCTTGAAAAGCTCTCTAGTCTTTCCCATTCTATTGTTTTCCTCTATTTCTTTGTATTGATTACTGAGGAAGTCTTTCTTATCTCTCTTAGCTATTCTTTGGAATTCTGTGTTCAGTTGAGTATATCTTTCCTTTTCTCCTTTGTCTCTTTTTAGCTTCTCTTTTTTTCTCAGCTATTTGCAAGTCCTCCTCAGACAACCGTTTTGCCTTTTTACACTTCTTTTTCTTGGGAATGGTTAATCCTTGCCTCTGCTATTCTTTGGAATTCTGTGTTCAGTTGAGTATATCTTTCCTTTTCTCCTTTGTCTCTTTTTAGCTTCTCTTTTTTTCTCAGCTATTTGCAAGTCCTCCTCAGACAACCGTTTTGCCTTTTTACACTTCTTTTTCTTGGGAATGGTTGATCCTTGCCTCCTGTACAATGTCATGAACCTCTGTTCATATTTCTTCAGGCACTCTGTCTGTCAGATCTAATCCCTTGAATCTATTTCTCGCTTCCACTGTATAATCATAAGTGATTTGATTTTGGTCATACCTGAATGGTCTAGTGATTCCCTACTTTCTTCAATTTATGAAAATTTGGATTATATAGTAGCTTTCTTTTTTACCTTTAGGAGATTATTCTCATAATTGCTATTCTGCCTGGCAGAAGTTTAATCCAACTCTGATGTTTTCCATTCTATTCAAGTGTTAATCCTTTATCCGGATAGTTTAAATTGTTTTTCTGGGAATATTAGACTAATAGACTTATTGAGATTTTTCCTTGTTTATTATTATGTTAAGATAGGGGTTTTCCCAATGGCTCAGTAGGTAAAGAATCTGCTTGCAACACAGGAAATATGGTTTTCATCCCTGGGCTGGGAAGGGCCGCTGGAGGAGGCCATAGTGATCCACTGTAGTATTCTTGCCTTGAGAATACCTTGGGCGGAGGAGCCTGGCAAGCTATAGTCCTGGGGTCGCAAAGAGTCAGACCTGACTGAAGGGACTGAGCACATGTTAGGATAGATCAAGAGTAGTGAGAGGGAAAAGTCTGAGTAAACCATTCTTAAAATGGGAAAATTGTGATCTTAGCTTTTGCTATTATTACCACTTTATTGTTTGGTTGCTGCAATTTGTTATTTGACAAGAAAAAATATCCACTGAGCTATAAATAAGGCTGTGTCTTTGAAACCTTAGAGAGTGAACTTATAAAAAGATGCAGCTATTTATAGAAGTGTGTCTTCAGACAGACGTTTATAACTCTTCAGATAATTGTTCTCCCTGGGCTTAAAAGAAACTGACTGGTTATCTCCATAAACAATTTCCTTGAATGGCTGAAGAAATAAAATCAAGGGAGAGAAAAATTAACTCAAAAATATTTAGAAGTCTCTTTTTTAGAGGGACTGTTGTAATCACTTAATCCAAATCTCCTAGACAAGAAGCAGTTGAGTCACCAGGAGTTGACAAGTCATGTGTGTATGTATAGATAAAATGACTTAGTGGTAATGCAGAATATATACTAGCATTGCTGGACACTGGTGCTCAATGTACTGTCATTCCTAGTTAGCAATTGCTGGAATGAAGATTGCCGGGAGAAATATCAATAACCTCAGATATGCAGATGACACCACCCTTATGGCAGAAAGTGAAGAGGAACTAAAGAGCCTCTTGATGAAAGTGAAAGAGGAGAGTGGAAAAGTTGGCTTAAAACTCAACATTCAAAAAATGAAGATGATGGCATCCGGTCCCATCACTTCATGGCAAATAGATGGGGAAACAGTGGAAATAGTGTCAGACTTTATTTTGGGGGGCTCCAAAATCACTGCAGATGATGACTGCAACCATGAAATTAAAAGACGCTTACTCCTTGGAAGAAAAAATTATGACCAACCTAGACAGCCTATTAAAAAGCCGAGACATTACTTTGCTAACAAAGGTCTGTCTAGTCAAAGCTATGGTTTTTCCAGTAGTCATGTATGGATATGAGAATTGAGAAGGAAAAGAGAGAAAACTGAGTGCAGAAGAATGGATGCTTTTGAACTGTGGTGTTGGAGAAGACTCTTGAGAGTCCCTTGGACTGCAAGGAGATCAAACCAGTCCATCCTAAAGGAAATCAATCCTGAATATTCATTGGAAGGACTGATGGTGAAGCTGAAACTCCAAAACTTGGCCACCTGATGTGAAGAACTGATTCACTGGAAAAGACCCTGATGCTGGGAAAGATTGAAGGCGGGAGGAGTAGGGGACGACAGAGAATGAGATGGTTGGATGGCATCACCGACTTGATCGACATGAGTTTGAGCAGGGTCTGGGAGTTGGTGATGGACAGGGAAGCCTGGGGTGCAGCAGTCCAGGGGGTCACAAAGAGTCATGCAGGACTGAGCGACTGAGCTGAATTGAACTAGTTCTTTGGGTTTAATTAGAACTTCTGTTGAATAATGCAGTTATTATGAGGCCTGCAGTACCCATTGCAGCCTGTGTTGTAGCAGATCATGATCCCAACAGAGTGGGAAGTGCATGGAGTCTTTACATGCGACAGGGGAGAGCACTGTGGACACCAACCAACCAAATCAATGAACTTGAGTGCTAAGTCATGTCAGTCATGTCTGACTCTTTGCAACCCCATGGACTATAGCCTGCCAGCCTTCTCTGTCTGTGGGATTCTTCAGGTGAGAATACTGGAGTGGTTTGCCATTTCCTTCTCCAGGGGATCTTCCCCACCAGGGATCGAACCAGCATCTCTTACATGCCCTGTATTTGTAGGTAGGTCTTTACCACTTGTGCCACCTGGGAACACATGACTGTTATTCTTTGGGTCTCTCGTTAAATTTTCCTGAGGAAGTATCTAGCATTCTGGCTAAATGGAAATTTCTCAATAATCAGTTACCTGAAGATGCTAAGAATGCAACGCAGTTTACAGATGTCTCAAGAGAGGAGAAAGTGAAACTGAAAGTTGCTCAGTTGTGACCGACTCTTCGAGATCCCATGGACTATACAGTCCATGAAATTCTCCAAGCCAGAATACTGGAGTGGGTAGCCTTTCCCTTCTCCAGGGGATCTTCCCAACCCCAGGGTTAAACCTAGGTCTCCTGCATTACAGGCGGATTCTTTACCAGCTGAGCCACAAAAGAGGAGGGTTAACTCTTAATCTGGAAAGCATCTATACTGTGACTGGTCAATAAAAGATATTAATAGAATAGATATTTAACATTTATAGGACAATAGTCAATGAATCAGCAATATGTTTATTAAAAATGAGCCTTAGATAAAAAGACTCTCAGTAGTGCTATTATAGAAAATATTATGAGTGTTGAAGGGGAAAACTTGCTTATTCATGCATCTCTGATCATTTGTCCATCATCTAGGAGGCTATGGAAAAGCTGGCAGGCTGTCAAACAAGGTTGATAGATGCTGCAATCTCTTTCTCCTCACTCTCTTCTATTCTCATCCCTCTTCAGTGTTGCTCCAATTTCTTTGTTTGATAGGTAGTTTAGTAATTTTGATCTTTAATTTTATTTTAATATCCATTGAAGTATGTGTGCACATGTGCTCAGTTACTCAGTCATATCTGACTCTTTGTGACCACATAAAGTGTGGCCCGACAGCCTCCTCTGTCCATGGGATTTCCCAAGCAAGAATATTGGAGTGGGTTGTCATTTCCTCCTCCAGGGGATCTTCCTGACCACGGATTGAAGCTTCATCTCTTGCATTCCCCTGCTTGTCAGGTGGATTCTTTACCATTGTGCCACCTGAGAAGCCCAAATGTGATTTTGAGCAGTTGAACTAATTGATAATTAAACTAATTCTCAATTTTAATACATATTATTTGTCTTTTGGGGAAATATTTTTAATCTCATTTTGTATATATTGTAAAATTTATTTTTTTGCATTTTTTTATTTGTTTTCTCCATCTTCAAGAAGTTTCATGGATTGCATCCCACTTTCATAGTAGTTTGTAGATACTATTCATTTTTTAGGTACCAATATGGGTTTCCTCAGTGGCTCAGTAGGGAAGAATCTGCCTGCCAATGCAGTAGACATGAGTTTGATCCCTGGGTCAGGAAGATCTCCTAGAGAAGGAAATGGCAACCCACTCCAGTATTCTTGCCTAGGAAATCTCATGGCCAGAGGAGCCTGATAGGCTGCAGTCCTTGGGATTGCAAAAGAGTTGGACATGACTGAGCAACCAAACAACAAATTATAAATAGAGAATTCCAATATAAATTTTATTTTTTTTATTTTGGTAGATAGGCATTTGACTTCCATTTGTAAACTTGTGTGATTGTTTTTTTATTCCTAAAGTTCAGATTTTTAAAAATTCAGAAATGACATGACCAGCTATGAATTTTTGTCAATCTTCCAGCTTTGTTTCTCTTCATCTTGAGGACTTTTTTCTATTCATAGCTTAGTTTTTATTTCTCTGCATCTATGCCTTCATTTAAAACAATTAGCTACTATTATTTATACTTCATGTGCATTAATATATCCTCCAACCTCCTCATCTTTCTTTTCATTACATCCATTCCAGTTTTGCTCTGTGATTTAGATATTTCTTCAACTTGATATTTCAATCCATTAACTTATGTTACAACTATTTCTGTCTCCTCATTCCATTAATCTATTGACTTTTTCAGCTGGTAAATCATGTTTTTTTGTTTGCTTGTTTGTTTTTGTTTTAGACTTAAAAATATTTTTTTTTCATGCCACAGCACATTTTTCTCAATTTGCATCATCATCATATCATCATTTTTCAGTTCCAGTTTCTCTTGAGTTCAGGAGCCTCTTCCATCAACTCTGTTTTGCTGGATATCTATCTGTTTAACTCATCCTTCTCTCCTTAGGCAACTCGATCTTTCTGAGGTACTAAAAGAAAGCCTGTTTCCTTCTTCTTTTCTATCTTAGTAAGCAGAAACAACAGAGTAACTCCTTCAGACTTTTAATTGACTTCTTGGGGCCAGAGAGACTAGGCATAGTCAGTGAAAGTGAAGTTGCTTAGTCGTGTCCGACTCTTTGCGACCCCATGGACTATAGCCGACCAGGCTCCTCCATCCATGGGATTTTCCAGGCAATAGTCCTGGAGTGGCTTGCCATTTCCTTCTCCAGGGGATCTTCCCAACCCAGGGATCGAACCTGGGTCTCCTGCATTGTAGACAGACGCTTTACCATCTGAGCCACCAGGGAAGTCCCAGCCGCCAATAATATTCCATTCCCAGTGGCACCTGCAGGTCTCTTAGAACAAATTTATTTCCAGATAGTGAATTGTGGCTTTGCAGTATAGTGTCTCTTTTAAACTGCTCTCCAAACATATCCCCTTCCATAGATCAGAATACCTCTTCTCAAAGATTCCAGAATACCTGAATGAAACATTCCAAAGTCCTCAGAAACCATTTGGTTTAAAAGAGAAAGATGGAATGGAGAGAAAACAAGGAGGAAGGAAGACGTCCTTTTCCAGTTAGTTTTGTTCTCAGAATCCTTTTACATCTATCTCAGTAGATCTGTTATAACTGAAATGCAAAACATAAATTCAAGAATATGTTAGTAACCTTCCTGAAGGTAGAGAATGAATTTTATAACATTAAAAAAATTTCTTCAGCAAGGGAATGTAGGAGGTAAATACATATCTAATTGATTACAGAGGCCAGTATTTCAAAAGAGTACACATGAATATCATTTTGTGTTTTATAATATTTTAAGAAATTGTTTGTTAAACCTCTGCTACCTATGCTATCTGAATGTGAAGCAGATTTCTTTCTCATAAAATATAAATCCCTTTAACTTTTGCTTTTCTATGAAAGGTTAATAATTTAAAGGAAACTCATATGTATAGACAACTATTTATATGTAGAATTTTTGTATTCTGATTTTTATTTCAAAGCACAACAAAAACATAAAAATATTATATTTTAAATATATTTTGTATATTTAAATTCATACCACAATGTGAAAAATAGTCCTCAGTATATTTTTTGAAAAATGAATTGAGTATGTAAAACTCTTTTGCTCATTTAACTTATTATTTATTTATTTATTGGATGTGCCAATGTGGCTTGCAGAATCTTAGTTTCCCAACCAGGGATCAAACCCGCATCACTTGCAGTGGAAGCATGGGGTCCTAACCACTGGATTGCCAAGGAATTCCTTGAATAATTTTTTAAAAATCACTTAAAAGTATTTCTTTATGGATTTTTTTGATCCATGGAATTGGAACTAATAGTATTTTGAACAAAACATTTCTGCTAATTCACTAAAATTGCTCTATCTACTGCAGGGGGTCACATAGTGAAGAAAATAATGTCTCCTATTGTAGTTGGTGCCCACCCAAGAGTCTGAATGTAGCTTGCTTGTAGTGGTAAGGTATTTTCTCATTAGTTTTCAGAAGCATACCACTGAAAAGCAATATGTCAAGAACTACACTGCAGAAAGCAAAATAGCAAGAAGAAAAAAACTGTGATAATGTTGTGTGAACTTTATTTCTACAAATACTCAAGGTTTTCAGTATAAATTTAAGTGGAAGCATAATCTAATGAAACATAAAAATAGCTCTACAGATTATACTTATGTTTAATCAACTAGGATCTGCTTTTGGATAGCATAGGTGATTACAACGGCTATTAGAGGATGTGGAGGAAGATAAAGATTTTCTCTTTGTGTGTGTGAATTTCTAAGGTTGAAGAAGTAGGAGAGAAAATAATTCAGAATTTGAGTTGACTATATTCTTAATTATATTAATTCTTATTATTCTTAATTGCTCTAAGCTGTTTTATAACTGTGTTTTTTGCCACCATAGGGATGCCATAGAGAGTTTCTCGGAAGCCTCAGAGGGAAAAAATAAGAGAAAATGGTTGAGGTACTGTTTTCTCTCTTCAATAAAATTAGATTTTATATTTCAAGATTTTATTTAAAGGAAAAAAAAATCCACCATTAAAAAGCTTAAAAACACTGGTCAGGAGGGCCTGGTAATCTCAAATGAGAGAGGTCATGGTGACCAATTCCAGTAAGAGACTGTTCAGATTGAGTTGAGTAAGTATAAAACCTACTGGTCATAAGTACACATATTAGAAAGCTAAATTATTAATTTGCATTTGGAAGAGTTAAATGAACTCAAATTAGATCAAATTTATTTTTCCTGGAAAGTGATTCCAAAATAAAACCAATTAACTCTTTCTTGCAGGAGGATGTTTGAAAGTGTTATTTAGAAGTGTTTCATAGGATTATTACAAGATTGGTTATTAGTTTTTCCACTGAAAAGTAAGTCATGTATTTCCAAATTATGTAGACTAAATACAAAAAAAAAAAAAAGCAAAAAAAAAAAGTACAGAGAATGCTACACCCACTAAAGAGTAGCACAAATATAAGATGTAGCTCTCAGATATAGAAAGGCAGAGGGCTTTCAACAAACAAAAATGATTTCATTAACTGCAAAGGAGTTAAGTATCTTGAATTGGAGAGTTTCTTAGTCTAAAGCAAAACTTTAGTAGATATCAGTGGCAGAACAAGGAAACAAACAACAATACTTAAAGGCTTTATTTTGAGCAAGAACATAAGCAGATAGACACTTAATTCTATTCTATCTAACAAAATGGCCACTTGTCACACGTGGCTAGTGAGCCCTGGAAATGTGGTCTATCTAAATGGAGGTGTGTATGAAGTATAAAATATACACCAGACTGACTTCAAACACTTACTATGAGAAATAAAGTAAAATATTTCATTAATAACTGTATATTGATTACACATAGAAGCAATAAAGACATATTGGTAAAGGATTATTACTTGTGTGTTTGCAAGGTTAGAATAAGAATACAGAAGAACATATTGATGATCTTTTTATATGACATATAAGAAACTACGTGTAACTCAAATGCTAGAATTTGGTTCATACACTCTCAATAAATATTGTGTTATTTTTAATCCTCTCTGTAAAATGAGTTTTTTGGATATTGAGTTGAGTGAAACTTACCTGGTTATTAGAATCAAAATTTTCAGGCCTACAATGAAATAAATGATGTGAGCAATTTACTGCCAGATTTTGGTCAAATGAGACCATTTCGAAACTGTTTACAAGAGGTCAAAGTTTTAACACTAATGCCAGAGCAATAAATAGCATTTTGTGTTTCTCATTAAATAAATTAAATTGAACAAATTTTATTAAATATGATTAGGCACATTGCATATGTCCTTAGAGTAAGTGAAATTAAGTAACATCTCAATAAATGCACAATTAATTCATTTTTGCAATAAATATATTTTTGGAGAATCTATAGTATTTTTTGTGGTATTGCTTTAAGAAATATAATATTAAAAGGCCAAATGTATTGCAGAGCAAAAGAGGTCACGATAGGAATCACAGGAGTGGAAAGTCACATTTCTATTACTTAAAAGATACTTTGTGGCATTCATGAAGTATTTACTTCATGTGTGTCGGGTATTACTATGTGTTCGGTATTAAAGTTTTATATTTATTAGTTATTATCACTATAGCCTCCTTTGGCCACCTCATGCGAAGAGTTGACTCATTGGAAAAGACTCTGATGCTGGGAGGGATTGGGGGCAGGAGGAGAAGGGGACGACCGAGGATGAGATGGCTGGATGGCATCACTGACTAGATGGATGTGAGTCTGAGTGAAGTCCGAGAGATGGTGATGAACAGGGAGGCCTGGGGTGCTGTGATTCATGGGGTCGCAAAGAGTCGGACACAACTGAGCGACTGAACTGAACTGAACTGAACTGATCACTATAGCAGTTTTATGAATTAGGTACTTTTATTATCATCGTTTCATAGATGAGAAAATTCAGGCTAAAAGATTAAGTAACAATTCATAGCTATTTAGATGGATGAGGAAGAATTCAAACTCAGCAGCCTGGCTAAAGCAGCCAAATGTTTAACTCTCTGTATATTAGGAGAAAGAAATTTATGAGGGAGGGGGCAGCATGAGTGAGTAGGAAAATGAAAAGAGTGCATGTGTATCTCGAGAATATGAACTCAGATTCCTTGGTTGCAACAAAATCAACTCTTGCTAGCTTAAACAATGATGTTGTTTTGTTTTGCTCTTTGGAATGATATTGGTTTGTCCACAACATTAATAGAAATGCTTGAGAAAGAAAGTCAGAAATGAACAATATCAGAGCTGCTCTAGGTTTCCAGATGTTGCTGCAATTATTAATATACTCTTGATTTTTCCCTTGCATGACTCCAATAACTTTGAAACAATATCAATAAAGATTTGAAGTATTTGTCTCTAACTGTTAACCTTTAGTGAGATAAACTATAAGGACGAAAATAACTGCAAAGAAAATTTGAATTTTATATAGTAGATTTGGTTGTAGTAGTGGTGTTAGTGTATTAGTGTGTAATTATGCACAGATGCACATGTGGAACTATACTTTAAAATAACTGTCAGATGTAGAAAAACAAGTGTTAAATATATTTGGAATGAGGGTTCTCATAATTTAAGAAGGGTGGTACAAATATTGAATGCAAGAGAGTTAGGGAAGGCTCAGAATGTTGGATTTGTGTTGGTGGTATCTATGTAAACTCATGACTTAAATTCTTAGCTTTGTTCACTGAGGGAGCCTAGAAACCATTATATCCCACTATCAATACATACAACTAGAGGTTAGATTTTCGTTTCTAAATACTGTTCTCCACTAAAAGTAACCAAGTGTTGTTAGAGGCTTAACAGCTTTCACAACTGGGACAGGGAAAGTACAAGAGAAAATTGATCTGTTGTATTCTGGTGAGAACAGGGAGGTATTTAAAGATTGATAGAATCAGAACAAAATGACAGAGAGCCAGCTTAAGGGGGCATCCATTGGTCAAACTGGCTCAAATCAGCATCAGAAAATAGTAATGATAGTATAATAATACATAGCATATTGAATTCAAGGAAATCATGTATCCTGTGTAATACTAAAAAAATGATGGAAGACATGAGACTTTACAGAAAAATACCACTAACCCACATATGAGGAATCATGCAATTAGGAAAAAATCATCATTTTGTAATCACAGTGTAATATTTAATTCAGGCAGCCATTATCACTTGATGCCCAAATGCTCACAAAAAGGAAAATTTACACAATGTTTAATGCTTTTATTAACATGTAGATATTATTTTAGTATTTCTTATATTCAGATCATTTTCAATTTACTGTATCAAAAAATTAATTCCTTGGGAGCTACATGAATTGAGGGAGGTATATTCAATGACTATTCTGTAGTTTTTGGAGACTTGATGAACCATGACAATAACTGTATTCAACAAAAGCAAAAAAAAAAAATCCACAGAGAATGATTACTGCCAGATTGCCTAATGAAATATGATAATGATATTATCTTCTACTGCACTTATTTCTTTCAAAAGGAAGAAGCCTCAGACAGAGCTGTAATTCATAAGACAGAAAAAAAATAGAGATTTTAATAGAACAAATGTTCACATAAGTAATGTAATCATTAGTCAACTAGCTTGGGGTCCCTTTTGCACCATATGAACTCACTAGATTTTTGAATATGTGAGCTAGTAACCAAGCTATCTGAGCATTAAGTTTTTAAAAAATTGAAAGTTATAATTTATTCTTTAAATATTTACTGTTCTAATGAAAGAAATTTTGATGTACATTATATTTGATAGATCAAAAATAAAAATTTTTATGCAAGCATTTTTGTCATATTTTTAAATGTGAATATTTAGTTTAAGGAGACTGTAGTGAGTAAGAAAGGGCATGATGGGCTGTTGTAAATCTGGATGAAAATGATGGCCCCTGAACTCAGGAAATATCAGTAGATAGAGAATGTTGGAGAAAGTGTGTAGGGAACAGATTAAAAAATTACTGAGAAGACAGAGGTAAATGCACAAGCAACTTTTCCACAGTCGTTTAGATGTGCAATGTCTGATATAATCTTCCTCAGTTATATTTTGATATTCTTATTTATTTGTTGTGCTGTGCTCAGTATTCTTGCCTAGAGAATTCCATGGACAGAAGAGCCTAGTGGGCTACAATCCATCGGGTCACAAAGAGTCAGGCATGACTGAAGTGGCTGAGCACATTCTGATTTAATATAGGATTAAGAGATGAGAAAGTGTCAAAAGAAAAAAAAAAAAAGAACAATCTGTTCTAGATTGAATCTTAGGTTTGGGCACATTTTCTCTTTCAGTGACTTGCTATCTACACAGCTGTTCCATTTCTGTCTCATGGATTTCTGTGGCTTCTCTTTCACTTTCCTGTTATAGTGTAGAATTAGCTCAGAAGACATGGAAGATAGATAGCAAGATCCAGAGGATTCCATTCCCTTAATGCCAATACTGCTGTCAGTTTAGATGGAATCTAAGTTGTAAAGACTACTGATATACTTTTTGTAGGTCAGAAACTTGTTCTCCAACCAAATTAATACTAATTTATGTAATTTTAATTTTATGTAAATTATTTAGCTTATGTAATTTTAAGTAATGCCACGTGCTTGATAGCAGGTGTCTTAGCCTTAAATATAGATAGCCTGAATAGTGTATGGATATACTACCATTCATTCATGCAGAGGAGTAGGAGTACTCAACTAATAGTGGGATCAATGGGCTGAATTATTCAATCAAAGATGGAGTTTTAGCATTAAGTTCATCTACATCTATTTATAATCACAGGAAATATAAGGAATGTACATTTTAATAAACATATTTGGTCTCTAACATTGATGATAAAATGTAAATATTGGTTATTCTTAGGACATTCTTTAGGAAAAAAATCTCTTTAAAACTCAATAATAATTTACTTCCATTTTTTCCCCTAAGAATATAATCAATTCATGATTATAATCATATTTTTAGAAAACTGGGGGATAGTTGCTTTACAATGGTGTTAGTTTTTGCTAACTAGTACTACATGGATCTTTCTAGCCTTCTCTTTGCTTGTCTACAATGTTCCATTCCATCTGTAATAAACCTAGACTTCACCATCAGGCATTAATTTACTTAACTATTCAATTTCATTATGGGCTTCCCTGGTAGCTCAGATGGTAAAGCGTCTGCCTAAAGTGTGGAGACCCAGGTTCGATCCCTGGGTTGGGAAGATCCCCTGGAAAAGGAAATGGCAACCCACTCCAGTACTCTTGCCTGGAAAATCCCATGGACTGAGGAGCCTGGTAGGCTGTAGTCCAAGGGGTCGCAAAGAGTTGGACATGACTATATAATTTCATTATACTTATATAGAAATTTCAGAATTGTTAACTCACTGTGATAAAATAATTTTACCATTTAGAGTACGGGTGTTTATGTGTTCTTTTTTTACCTTTAAACATGCAATTTCCAGTTATTTCCAAATGTGCTTAGCTCAGAACTTTCTCTCCCACCCTCACAAATGAGGTTATTTAATATATTTTGAAACAGATTCCTTTGTCACAGACTACATTCCACTGTGCGATTCTCCCAACCTTGTAAACAATTTTTAAATTTGCATACAATACGATTTATTCTATACTTATAAATTATCAAGGGTTTAGACAAATGCAAAGAGTCATGTTATTCAGTACTACAGTATTATATATCAGAGCTTAACTACTCTAAAAACATCCTTCTTCCTCAAAACCGTGACAACTATTTTCAACCACTGATTTGTTTATCAGATTTGTAGTTTGCCTTTTCCAGAATGTCATAAAAGTGAAATCCTGTGGCACTTTCAGACTGACTTTTTTATAAAGACTTTTTGATGTGGACCATTTTTAAAGTCTTTACTGAATTTGAATTCACTTCTGTTTTATGTTTTGGTTTTTTGGCCCTATGGCAGATAGGATCTTAGCTCCCTGACCAAGGAATGAACCTATAGCCCTTGCACTGGAAAGCAAAGTGTCAACCACTGGACCACCAGGGAATTCCCTACACTGACTTCTCTCACTTAGCAATATATGTTTAAATTCACCTATGTTTTTGTAGGGCATGACAGCTTATTCCTTTTTATCGCTGAATATTATCCCGTTGTGTGGATTTCTCACAGTTTGTTTATCCACTTTCCTGTGGAAGTGATTTCTTCCAGTATTTGGTGATTATGAATTAAGCTGCCATAAACCTTTATGTGCTGGCTTTCATGTGGATGTGAGTTTTCAAATCAGTTGTGTAAGTTTCTGGGTGTGCCATTGCTAGATCACAGTAAGAGTATATTTAGCTTTGTAAGAAATTCCCAAACTGTCTCTCAAATTGGCTGTACCATTTCATGTTCCCGCCAGCAAGGAATCAAAGTTCTTGTTGCTCTGCATCCTTGCCAGCAATTCTATTGTTATCTGTTTGTATTGTATCTATTCTAACATTTGTGTAATTCTTTATTTTTGGAGAAAGAATTTGGACTCTTGAGTAGCTAAGTCATGTGGCTTCATGCCCGTGTGACTGATTTCCAGTAAGAACTCAAGACATCAAGGCTTGAGTGAGATTCTCTTGTTGGCAACAATCCTCACATATTTTCACTTGTTTCTGGGAGGATTAAGGGCAGCCCTGCATGAATCCTGGGGGAGGACCCCTGGAAGCAAGTGCCTGTTTTCTCCAGAACTTTGCCCTGTGTTATCTTTGCATTTGCTGACTTTTATCTCTAAACCTTAATTGTCAGTATAACAGCACTTTCTGAGTCCTGTGATATATATGTATGCGTATAACTGATTCACTTTGCTGTATGGCAGAAACACAATATTGTAAATCAACTATACTTTAATGAAAATTAATTTTTAAAAAAGATCTGAGTGTAATAGGATGTAAATGGTGGACTTACTCTTATAAAAAGTATTTTATCCCCTAGTCGATATCGTCCTTCAGATAAGTACTCAATAGAAAACCGATGAGAACAACTACAAGGAGGGTCTTCAGCAATGTGTTTAACCTAAGATTAAAAATAAATAAAAAAATTTAGGACTTATGCCAAAACTACTTTAACATTAAAATGTAAGGTTATTTGATAGCTGGGAAAAATCAAACTCAAAGATAAAAATTTAAAGACAGTTCAACTATTATCTCTAATCTTCTGTGTTAGTAGCTCAGTCATGTCTGACTCTTTGCTACCCCATGGACTGTGGCCTGCCAGGCTCCTCTGTCCGTGGGATGTTCCAGGCAAGAATATTGGGGTGGGTTGCCATTTCCTCCTCCAGGGGATCTTCCCAACCCAGAGATCGAATCTGGGTCTCCCGCATTGCAGGCAGATTCTTTACCATCTGAGCCACCAGGGAATCCCTGATGTACTGAGTAATAGGACAGAAAATGAATAGGCTTCTAGTGGGAGGATTTATGTTCGTCTGTCTTGCAGTTGAGTTGTGCTGAGTGTTTGTTGTAGCTATATGTACCACAGCTTCAAAATCCTCTAATGTCCTTATTTTAGTCTTTCCTCCTGGCCTAGAGGCTTCCCTGTGTATAATTTTTTTTCTGTTCTTTTAAAAAAAATTTATTTTTTAATTGAAGGGTAATTGCTTTACAGAACTTTGTTGCTTTCTGTCAAACCTTAATTGTTCCTCAGAGGAAGTCAGCTTTGCAGCTCTTTCAGTTGTTGCTATTATTACACGGGAGCCCTTTTGCTAGCATGGTAAGGTATAGGAGAGGGAAACTTTCTATAATCTTTCGATTAAAACTCAGTCTTTTCATGAGACTTTGCCTAGGGCTGTGGCCTTCACAAGTGTTCTTGATCCTCCTTCAGGCTACATTTAAAAAAAAAAAAACTTTGTCCCTTATTCCTTCCCTGACTAAATAATTCCTAATTTATATCCTTAAGGCCCCATTTCCTGTTGATTTTAGGTATTCCCCATAGGTGAGATAGGAAGATGGGAAAAGTTGGAAAGAAAGTGAAAAGTGAAAGTGAAACTTGCATCTGATTCTTTGTGACCCCGTGGACTATACAGTCCATGGAATTCTCCAGGCCAGAATACTGGAGTGGGTAGCCTTTCCCTTCTCCAGAGACATTTCCAACCCAGGGATCAAACCCAGGTCTCCTGCATTGCTGGTGGATTCTTTACCAGCTGAGCCACAAGGGAAGCCCAAGAATACTGGAGTGGGTAGCCTATCCCTTCTCCAGAGGATCCCTTCTCCAGGAATCAAACCAGGATCTCCTGCATTGCAGGTGGATTCTTTACCAGCTGAGCTATCAGAGAAAAGCTGGAGTAGGCAGAAATTCCCTTCATCCTGCTGAAACAGGATTTCAGAATTGTGCTTCAGAGTTCTTACCCCAGGAGAGACAGCTTCTGTCTGGAGAAGGTTTGGGGAGTGTTTTCTGGAGAAGGGAATGGCAATTCACTCCAGTATTCTTGCCTGGAGAATCCCATGGACAGAGGAGCCTGGCAGGCCACAGTCCATGGGGTCGCAAAGAGCTGGACACGACTTAGTGACTAACTCTACTACACCTCATGGTGGATACTCTTCTTCTCACCCTGACAGAGCCTCAGGGAGATCTTTCCTGGAACTTCACAATGAATACCAGCTATTCATTCTTGGGGGCTTCCCTTGTGGCTCAGAGGTAAAGAATTGGCCTGCCAATGCGGGAGATGTGGGTTCGATCCCTGGGTCAGGAAAATCCCCTGGAGAAGGAAATGACAACCCACTCCAGTTTTCTTGCCTGGAGAATTCCATGGACAGAGGAGCCTGGAGAGCTACAGTCCATGAGGTTGCAAAGAGCAGAGCACTACTGAGCAACTAAACAGCAACATTCATTCTTGGAGGAGAAGCCCACACATGTGAGTTCCTTTGAGCCTGTAGCCATACTCTCATGCTAGTCCATCCTCAGTCTCCAACAATTATTACCATATGTTTCTTCAGCTTTAGAGCTCTGTATGCTTCTGTGCCAGGTAAGCAAATCTTGGTTGCTGTATCTCTCTGGATACACAGCTCTCTCCACATTTGGGAGACATTTAACTTTGCCCTATGACCTCAGTTCTCTGATAGGTCCAAATCTTGTTGTCAATTTTTAGTTTATCCAACTATTCCTCACTGGATAGGAGTGAAGATTTCCAAGATCTTTGCTTGTCACACGTGAAACTTGAAGTCTATTAGTGAACTTTTAGAACATCTATTTTCTATATTTCTGCCATGCTTTTGTGTACCATCAAAGTAATGATTCTTGCTATGTACTGTTTTTTTAAATGCTTATATCATAACACTGAAGTACTTTATAATGTGTTTGTTAACATTGTCATGTTTTAAAATGATTAAGTGAAATTAGAATAGACTATATTTTATATGGGATTATTAAATGTCTTCTAAAATGATACTTATGAACCTATTTGCAGGACAGCAATGGAGATACTCAGTCATGTCTGACTCTTTGTGACCCCATGGACTGTAGCCCACCATGCTCCTCTGTCCACAGGGTTTTCCAGGCAAGAATACTGGAGTGGGTTGTAGCTGATAAAGAATCCACCTGCAGTGCAGGAGACCCCAGTTTGATTCCTGGATTGGGAAGATCCCCTGGAGAAGGGAAAGGCTACCCGCTCCAGTATTCATGGGCTTTCCTGGTGGCTCAGATGGTAAAGGGTCCATCAGCTATGCAGGTGACCTGGGTTCAATCCCTGGGTTGGGAAGATCCCCTGGAGGAAGACATGGCAACCCACTCCGGTATTCTTGCCTGGAGAATCCACATGGACAGAGGTGCCTGGTGGGCTGCAGTCCATGGGGTCACAAAGAGCTGGACATGACTGAGTGACTCAGCACACACAGCAATGGAGATGTAGAGACGGAGAACAGGCTTGTGGACAGAGTGGGGGAAGGAGAGGGAGGGATAAATTGAAAGAGTAACTTTGAAACATATACACTACCATGTATACAGTAGATAGCCAATGTAAATTTGCTATATGACCCAGGGAGCTCAAACCTGGTGCTCTGTGATGACCTAGAGAGATTGGCTGAGGTGGGAGGTGGGAGGTGGGAGGGAGGTTCCAGAGGGAGGGGACATATAGATACCTATGGCTGATTCATGTTGATGTATGGAAGAAACTAATACAATAGTGTAAGCAATTATCCACTAAAAAAGTATCTTCTAGAAAGTTTATGTTGAATCGTGTAAACTTGAAATACTCAGCCATCAAAAAGAATTCATTTGAATCTG
The DNA here is from genome assembly GCA_006410635.1 of Cephalophus harveyi. NCBI lineage: Eukaryota > Metazoa > Chordata > Mammalia > Artiodactyla > Bovidae > Cephalophus > Cephalophus harveyi. The sequence continues at coordinate 84,730 of SJYT01066888.1, read as the reverse complement.
TTCTAATGAGATGGATGAAACTGGAACCTATTATACAGAGTGAAGTAAGCCAGAAAGAAAAACACCAATACAGTATACCGACACATATATATGGAATTTAGAAAGATGGCAATGATGACCCTGTATGCGAGACAGCAAAAGAGACACAGATGTATGGAACGGACTTTTGGACTCTGTGGGAGAGGGAGAGGGTGGGATGATTTGGGAGAATGGCATTGAAACATGTATACTATCATGTAAGAACGAAGCACCAGCCTATGTTCTATACAGGATACAGGATGCTTGGGGCTGGTGCACGGAGATGATCCAGAGAGAGGATATGGGGTGGAATGTGGGAGGGAGATTCAGGATTGGGAGCTCATATACACCCGTGGTGGATTCATGTCAATGTATGGCAAAACCAATACGGTATTGTAAAGTAAAATAAAGTAAAAATTAAAAAAAAAGAAATAGAAAAGGTGCTGTGTGATTAATAATTTGTTTTACTTATCATGGAAGTAAGGGAATGGACAGGGTTGTTTAGTGAGAAATACAGTTATAGTTTGCAAATGCACATAGTCCAGAGGAAGCAAATGAGGTTCTTTTGTTTGAATCACATTTTGGCAATACCATGCCAGATGGGAGATTGCAAGATGTAATTGCATAAAGTAGCAAGAAGGTTAAGAGGAAAACAGGACTGACCATATAAACAAAAATTGTAATAGTCAAGGGAAAATGATATCAACACTTGGTGGATAAAGCTAGCCTGCTGAGGATCTATTGTTTCAAAAATAGCCTGTTGGCTGGGTCATCTCATCTGTGGCTCAGTGTGCTTTGTAATCCTTAGATGTGTTTCATAAGCAGACATAACTGTTCAATACGGAAACATCATTCTATTATGTAAGGGATTTTGATTTTTAAAAATTTGATATAATTTCAGTCTTCATTTTTATATTTGAAACTTTATTACTAATCTACTAATTAATAATACACTTAGCTAATATATTCAGAATTTTTAAGACAGTGGTTTTCTGTTATAAAAATTGATTTTTATATTTATATTGTCTATTATAAATTGATTTTTTGAGAGTTAATTTTTTTCCAGCTTTTCAGAGAAAGAATGCTATTTCTGGCAACTGATGTTCAGAAAATATCTTTTCTAAAGTGAGTTTTGAATCAGGCTGGCTGGCAAGATTTTTTTTCTCTTACTTTCCAAGTTAAAGATACTCACAAAGTATTGTCCAAAAGGTATTTAACATGAAATGAAGCAATCCATTCATTCATGTTCTTTCAGTGAGAAGTCTTTGTTTTTTATCTTTATTTCTTTAACCTTGGATTTTTGTGAACCTGAGAATTTTGTTCCTTCCCATAATTAAACAAAATTTTGTATTAGCTATATTAAGAAAATTGCTATTAAATTAATAGCTATGTTTTAGTATGTTTTGGGCTTCCCAGGTGGCTCAGACAGTAAAGAATCTGCCGGCAATGCAGGAGACCTGGGTTCAGTCCCTGGGTTGGGAAGATCCCCTGGAGGAGGACTTGGTAAACCCACTCCAGTGTTCTTGCCTGGAGAATCCCCATGGACAGAGGAGCCTGGGGAGCTACAGTTCATGGGGTTGCAGAGAGTCGAACATAAGTAAGCACAACACACACCCCGTCTTAAATGTTTTTATCCTCATATTGGTCATTGTCAATAATACCAAAGTTTCCTTCCTCTTTTAAATACTAACTCTAATAAAAAAAATTGGCAGAGTGTAATTTGTTCTAAAGGGAAAATGGAGACCAGCTGGGCATTGATTTTTTTTTTTTTTCTGAAGTTGATAGGAATTGTTAAAGGATACCATATCTTTCAAGGTCCAGTTCAGAGCCAGTCTCCTCTATAAGGTTAATTGTTCCTAGAATAGCTTTCACTGATACCTAAGATTCATTCAGACTCATTGTTCAATTTCTAAGTCGTGCTCAATTCTTTGTGGCCCCATGGACTGCAGCATGCCAGGCTTCCCTGTCCTTCACAATCTTCCGGAGTTGACTCAAACTCATGTCCATTGAGTTGGTGATGCCATCCAACCATCTCATCCTCTGTCATCCCCTTCTCCTGCCCTCAATCTTTCCCAGCATCAGGGTCTTTTTGAATGAGTTGACTCTTCACATCAAGTGGCCAAAGCATTGCAGCTTCAGCTACAGCATCAGTTTTCCAATGAATATTCAAGGGTCTAGTCAATCCTTTACAATTGACTGGTTTGATTTCCTTGCAGTCCAAGAGACTCTCAAGAATCTTCTCCAGCACCACAGTGTGAAAACATCAATTCTTTGCTGCTCAGCCTTCTTTATGGTCCAACTCCCACATCTGTATGTGACTATTGGAAAAACCATAGCTTTGAAGATATGAACCTTCGTTGGCAAATTGATGTCTCTGCTTTTTGATATGCTGTCTAGATTTGTCATAGCTTTCCTTCCAAGGAGCAAATGTCTTTTAATTTCATGGCTGCAGTCACTGTCTGCAGTGATTCTGGAGCCCAAGAAAATAAGATCTGTCACTGTTTCCATTTATTCCCTATTTATTTGCCATGAAGTGATGGGACCAGATGCCATGATCTTAGTTTTCTGAATGTTGAGTATTAAGCCAGCTTTTTCACTCTACTTTTTCACCTTCATCAAGAGGCTCTTTAGTTCCTCTTTACTTTCTGCCATAAGGGTGGTGGTCATCTGCATATCTGAGGTTATTGGTTTTGATTCTGGCTTGTGCTTCATCCATCCCAGCATTTTGCATGATGTACTCTGCATATAAGTTAAATAAGCAGGGTGACAATCTACAGCCTTGACGTACTCCTTTCCAAATTTGGAACCGATCCATTGTTCCATGTCCGGTTCTAACTGTTGCTTTTTTGTCCTGCATACAGGCTTCTCAAGAGGCAGGTAAAGTGGTCTGATAGTCCCATATCTTTAAGAGTCCAAAATTTGACAATAAATTTGTTCACTTTTTAATATGATCTATATTATTCATGTATTGTATTGCTATATCTTTGTGACAGATGATATTTTCCAAAGATGTTTGAACTGATATTTCCTATCCTATACATTCTTTGTCAATTTGATCTTGATATCCTTCTCTTTATCTCCCCTTGAATTCTGAGTGGGCTTGTGAGTCAATTATAGCAATAGAATGCAGTAGAAGTAATATTGCATGACAACAAAGTCTATTCCAGGAGAAATGATTAACTTGTCACCAGGGCATTTGCTTTTGGCTCCCTGAAATGTTATTTAAGAAGTCTGATTACTCTGAAGCAGCCATGTTATGAGGAAATTAAAGCCTCATGAAAGGTGATGTGGAAGTCTCAGTTGAGGTCCCCCCGGACATCCAGAATCAATTGCATGATATATGAGTAAATAAACTTTTAGTTGATTCCAGTCTCAGGCTGTTGAGTCAATGTCAATCATCAAGCCTTCCCAGCAGAAGTGAGCCATAATTGCTTTCTTCATCCACAAAATCCATGAGAAAAAAATAGTTTTAAGCAACTAAAATTTGAGGTATTTTGCTATGCAGCAATAGTAATTTGAACAATCTTAAATTATATGGTAAGCTTGGAGGGAAAGAGATATGTATTACAGTGATTTTATTCCTATGTAGTCTTCTGTAGCAAGTGAGGGGGGAAAATTTGCTCTACCTATCTTATTACCCTTCAACCAACTAGGTGAGTCACTACAGATGGTCAGATTTGAAGTCTCTGACTGAGGCGTGATTGTAAATTGGTGGAGCTGCTGAACTAGAAACTCATGCACTAAGGTATGGAACTCTCTTTCTACCTTTTGTGATAAAGAACCCAGGCTGCTCCTGCATAGGATAACACCCAGCCATCTTACTTACTTTTTACTCTCTTCAAAGTTACTCAAAAGATTCTGGTAAACTTCAAAGATGTGGGCCAAAGCCTAGAAGAGAGAGAAGTTCCTTAAAACCCTTCAGTTCAGTTCAGTTCAGTCGCTCAGTCGTGTCCGACTCTTTGTGACCCCATGAATCGCAGCACCCCGGGCCTCCCTGTTCATCACATTCTCCCAGAGTTCACTCAGACTCACGTCCATCACTTGTACAATGCAAGTGAATATTGTATTGTACAGCAGAATATTGTACAGCAGTACAATACATGAATATATATTCATATATTCATGGTTACTAGAGTCTTATCTTACTGGAAGACTAAATTTAGAGTAAGAAAGTACTTTCAGTTCTGAAGTACTTTTACTATTAAAAGTTTAGATTAAAAAATTTTTAGTATAAGGCAGATGAACATTTTTATTGCATAAAAGAACATACCCAGACTAAACAACTAAACATAAAACCGGTTTGTTTTAGTTTAAGTCCAAGTTTTTGATCCTTAAGTTTATTATATCTTGTGACCTATGACTTCACTGGTTTAGTACCTTTGATTGACCTAGAAAAAAGAATTTTGTTTATCTAACCTCAGCGTGAAGATAATATTTATTCATATAAAATACATTTTAACTATAGAGTTCAGTGAATTTAGACACAACATAGAATGAAATGAGTCATTAATACTTGGAGGCAAGAGATATTAATAACTATATCAAATACATAGTCACTCACAACAATAATGATGTAAGCCCTGATAAAATATCTTATAGATTAAGCAGAGATGCCAAAGACAAAGATATGACAAGATTAAATCTTGTGGTTCCTTTTTCAAGTGTAAATACTGCTTCATGCCTCAATATATTGACCACTGCCAATTCAGGAGATGTGGGGTCATAAAGGCTGCTTTTGTCATTTATTGCACAAACTAATTTAAAATTTTAATATCATGTAAGAGACTTTGAGTGACTTTAGAGTTTTTTTCTCTACTACATGGAAATATTTATGTTTTTTTCTGTATTTTTTGACTATGTTTTTTCCTAGTAGACTTATTACTGCAGAACATGGTTCTGAGAAAAATTTGAGAAATGATTGTTGTATACACAATTTAAGAAAGAACTGTTATTAGTGGAATGCTTTAATTATAGTGAAAGTGAAGTCGCTCAGTTGTGTCTGACTCTTTGCGACCCATGGACTGTAGCCTACCAAGCTCCTCTGTCCATGGTATTCTCCAGGCAAGAATACTGGAGTGGGTTGCCATTTCCTTCTCCAGGGGATCTTCCCAACCCAGGGATTGAACCCAGGTCTCCCACATAGCAGGCAGACGTTTTAAGCTCTGCACCACCAGGGAAGCCCTGAAATACAAGAATACAGTCTCAGAAAACCTCCTATAGAGACACAGAACTTCAGATTCAAGTACTGACATCAAAGATTTCAAGGGAGGAAAGGAAGCCAGGTTGAAAGAAGAAGGAGGAGGAGGCAGGAGAGTGGGGGCAAAAGGGGTGGCCTTACAGATGTCTCCTGCCACCTACAGATACCCAGGCGTTATGGGACTTTTCCCTGGGCCTCCAGAGAAGGAAGGACTGGAACTCAGCCCTACCAGAAATCAGACCAGACCAGAACCAGAATTCGAGTTCTCTGCCAAGAGGAGTTGATCAGTCTCCAATCCTCAGCCCAGGCTGAGGGCCCTTCCACCAGATTCCTGCGTCCAGGACCAGGGGACTAGAAAAACAGGGAAGGATAGGAAGGGTTAAGGAGAAGGAAGGGGAGAGAGGTCAATAAAGTCTCTTGTTCCTTACTGGTCAGGGCACTCTGGCCAGTTGTCCGTGTCAGGAGGAGACCAAGTACAAAAGGGTCCCAGTTGCGGCCACTGGGTCTGGTCCATTGGCAGGCAAGCTGGCCCCTGAGTACCCCAAGTGGTCAGGATGTCAGTCTCAGTGAAGAAAAGTCCCACCACAGTCGCCATTTGTTGCAGGAAGGCGGACCCCTTCCAGGGCCCGAAACTGGGCTCTTGTCTAACACTCGGAAATGAATTGTCCGAGGAGACACATCTCTTGCTGACAAAGCAAGAGATTTTATTGGGAAAGGGCACCCAGGTGGAGAGCAATAGGGTAAGGAAACCATTAATTCAAGGATTTAATAAACAGCTAAAGCAATAAAAATTTGAAGTTACATATAAAAATGTTCAAAGACAAACTTTCAAAATAATGATATTGATACCACATTTTCATAATAAAAGCAAGCATGCACAATTATATATTTTTGATAGAGTGATAAATTGGCTTACATACTACATTTTAAAGGCTCTACATATGTAAGAGATTTTTTAAATTTATAAATTGAATGCTATTGTTAATTTAAATACCCATCAGAGATGTAATAAATGAAGATAACTGATTATCAACAGTTGTGAAGTTTCAGCAAGAATATTTGCCTAAGTAGCCAATTTTAAATTGGCTTCTCTGCTCCTGTTTTCTTTAGAACTCATAATAGGGCTATTATTTGGACTTTAAATTCAATGTGAGGAGTGAGACAGAAATAATTGCACCGCTTAGTGCATGTGAAAATTGTCTTACTTTTAAAGTGAGAAGCTTTATTCTACCTCTATTTGTGAAGTTAGGACAGACAACTGTTTCCCATAAGTTCTTCCCCAGTCTTTCGACTCCAATGCAGCTTTACTGTATTTCCTAAATGCTCTCTTAATTATCACATTATTCTTGTACCTTTTCCTCTTCTCTGTTTATTAACTCCACTTGTTCTCATTGTGTACATCTTTATGGTTAAAAATAATTCATTATAATAAAACAATTCAAGTATTACTTTATATACACTGCTATAAAATGAGAAAAGAAATTGCTCTTTACTGAATATAGAGTAATAGCATAAACACAAAACACTATTATTAATCACTAGAGATAGCTAGTGGGGAAAAAAAAGGTCAGGGAAGTGAAAGGATTTTGAATTGTAAATTGAATTTCATCCTCTAGTGTAATATAATATTGGTCTATTGATAATAGTGAGCAAGCAAAATAATAATTTAGTATAATGATTATAATAAATCATAATTTAGAGAACTTAAAACTTTAATGAACTCCAGTTAATACTTTGTTTGGTGCTGCTAAATTAGGAATTTTTTTCCTTATCTCCAATTAATATGAAGTTATTGGCATAGTTACTCTTTTCTTACAGATGTTGAATACAATTTAAATAGCTACAATGTTCTGACACTGGTAGTTCTACAGATATTTTCCATCTGTCTTTCTGCTTGTTGACATAGACAGCAAGTTTTTATTGTTCCCAGAATAGCCAGAATTTTCTAATGATAGTGACGAGGAGATCAGTTTTGTTCAATTGTATTAGTCTAGTGTGAGTCTCATAATGTATTCGTTTATTGAAACATTGCGTCCATTCAGCTAGTATTGATTAAATGTCTCCTGTGTGGTAGAGATACAGTGCATAGCTTAGCAATGTCTACCCTCTTGAAATAAGAACTGTGAGCTTCCTGCAGGCAGTCACAGTTGGGAGGATTATCGCGTGAGTGCATGTAAGGTTGAGTGGGGGAATAGTCTATGACTTCTTGTTTTTGTTGTTCAGTCTCCAAGCCTTGGCCAACTCTTCTCCATCCCATGGGCTGCAGCACACCAGGCTTCCCTGTCCTTCACCATCTCCTGCAGTTTGCTCAAACTCATGTCCATCAAGTCGGTGATGCCATCCAACCATCTCATCCTTTTTCCCCCACGTTCTCCTCCTGTGCTTAATCTTTCTGAGCATCAGGGTCTTTTCTAATGAGTCAGCTCTTCACATCAGGTGGTCAACAATATTCACTATTACATTTATGTGTACTGCATATATACATCACATGTATCACATATAGTTGCTATGGTGACATATGTAGTAGTGTGTATATATATGTATATATATATATACAGTGCATATTACTTATACATATATGTAATATATTATCTTATCATTGCTACAAAAATTCTAAAAGTATGTAACAGTGTATATATTATATATGTAATATATAATCCAACTTTGGTTGCATTTCAGATTTATCTGTGTCACTTCAAGTCAGGCCTACTGAATCAACATTTCCTGGATTAAGCTCAGGGATGTATATTTTTATGAAGATCCACCAATGATTCAGATCTATAAAGAGGAATGAATTCATTCAGTGTGGTGCCAAAGGGCATACACTTCAGAATGATATAGCTCTGGGTTTTGCACTGGACCAGGCCTCTGCACTTCACCAAGTAAAAGCTTCTCTAGCCTTAGTGCCCTTAATTATAAAGTCAGTATGATACCTTTATAATCATGATCTAGTGAGGTTAAAATTCGTGCATTGCTTTAACTAATATAATTCTTACTATGTGTAGAGCACTATTCTATATACTTTGGATACAGTATCTTAAAACAGGCAAACAAAAAGGGATAAATCTCTGCCCCAATGGGAGAAAAAAACTAAAAATTAAAAAAAATTAAAGTCAAGTTATAAGATACTCAGTAAAGAAAAAGAATGCAGGGTAAGGTGATAAAGGTTTCTCTTTCTGAGAAAATGATATTTAGCAAAAACCAAAGGGAGAAGGTTAGCAAATCATGGAAATATTTGGAGCAAAAGCATTCTAGGTTGAAGAAATTGACACAGGCCCTGAGACAGGAAAATGTTTACAGTATCTCAAGGTGGCCTGTCAGGCTGAAGTGGAGTAAAATGTTAAAACTGAAGTGGTAAATTGATTTTGAAGATATAGTAAGATGCCAGATAAAAAAGACTGTGTAGGTCTTCTTTTTCTTTTATTTTAAGACAAGTTTAACTTATTGGAGAAATTTCAGCATTAAGTGATATGATCTGAACTTAATGTGACTTGCCTTTTATCAGAATTACAGTTTGCACAGTGAAATAAAGGAGACCATATCTGGGATGGTAGCCTAGGCAAGGATTGTTGGTGACTGGAACTTGATAGACAAGGTAGAGATCCTGACAGTTCATCAGATTTCAGGTGCATTTCAAAAAGTAGTGTCACAAAGCTAGAACAAATAATTTCACAATTTGTATGGAAATATAAAAAACTTCACATAGCCAAAGCAATCTTGAGAAAGAAGAATGGAACTGGAGGAATAAACCTGCCTGACTTCAGGCTCTACTACAAAGCCACAGTCATCAAGACAGTATGGTACTGGCACAAAGACAGAAATATCAATCAATGGAAAAAAATAGAAAGCCCAGAGATAAATCCACGCACCTGTGGACACCTTATCTTTGACAAAGGAAGCAAGAATATACAATGGAATAAAGACAATCTCTTTAACAAGTGGTGCTGGTAAAACTGGTCAACCACTTGTAAAAGAATGAAACTACAACATTTTCTAACACCATACACAAAAATAAACTCGAAATGGATTAAAGATCTAAATGTAAGACCAGAAACTATAAAACTCCTAGAGGAGAACACAGGCAAAACACTCTCCGACATAAATCACAGCAGGATCCTCTATGACCCACCTCCCAGAATACTCGAAATAAAAGCAAAAATAAACGGGACCTAATTAAAATTAAAAGCTTCTACACAACAAAGGAAACTATAAGCAAGGTGAAAAGACAGCCTTCAGAATGGGAGAAAACAATAGCAAATGAAGCAACTGACAAACAACTAATCTAAAAAATATACAAGCAACTTATGCAGCTCAACTCCAGAAAAATAAATGACCCAATCAAAAAATGGGCCAAAGAGCTAAATAGACATTTCTCCAAAGAAGACATACAGATGGCTAACAAACACATGAAAAGATGCTCAACATCACTCAGTATCAGAGAAATGCAAATTAAAACCACAGTGACCATTTCACACCAGTCAGAATGGCTGTGATCCAAAAGTCTACAAGCAATAAATGCTAGAGAGGGTGTGGAGAAAAGGGAACCCTCTTACACTGTTGGTGGGAATGCAAACTAGTACAGCCACTATGGAGAACAGTGTGGAGATTCCTTAAAAAACTGGAAATAGAACTGCCATATGACCCAGCAATCCCACTGCTGGGCATACACACTGAGGAAACCAGAATTGAAAGAGACACGTGTACCCCAATGTTCATTGCAGCACTGTTTATAATAGCCAGGACATGGAAACAACCTAGATGTCCATCAGCAGATGAATGGATAAGAAAGCTGTGGTACATATACACAATGGAGTATTACTCAGCCATTAAAAAGAATACATTTGAACCAGTTCTAATGAGGTGGATGAAACCGGAGCCTACTATACAGAGTGAAGTAAGCCAGAAAGAAAAACACCAGTATGCTGCTGCTGCTAAGTCGCTTCAGTTGCATCTGACTCTGTGCAACCCCATAGACGGCAGCCCACCAGGCTTCCCCATCTCTGTGATTCTCCAGGCAAGAACACTGGAGTGGGTTGCCATTTCCTTCTCCAATGCATGAAAGTGAAAAGTGAAAGTGCAGTTGCTCAGTCGTGTCCAACCCTCAGCGAGCCCATGGACTGCAGCCTTCCAGGCTCTTCTGTCCATGGGATTCTCCAGGCAAGAGTACTGGAGTGGGGTGCCATTGCCTTCCCCACCAATACAGTATACTAATGCATATATATGAATTTAGAAAGATGGTAACGATAACCCTGTATGCGAGACAGCAAAAGAGACACAGAGGTATAGAACAGTCTTTTGGACTCTGTGGGAGAGGGAGAGAGTGGGAGAATGGCTTTGAAATATGTATAATATCATATGTGAAACGAATCGCCAGTATAGGTTCAATGCATGATACTGGATGCTCAGGGTTAGTGCACTGGGATGACCCAGAGGGATGGTACGGGGAGGCAGGAGGGAAGGGTGTTCAGAATGGGGAACACATGTATACCTGTGGCAGATTCGTGTTGATGTATGGCAAAACCAATACAGTATTGTAAAGTAATTAACCTCCAATTAAAATAAATAAATTTATATTAAAAAAATAAAAAGTAGTGTCAGCAAGAGAAAATAGATGTAAAAGTTCACTGTAATATTCTGACATAGTTTCTTGTATTATTTCCTTTCCACTGTTTGTGTAACATTTTTATATACTTCATAAAAAAAAATCATAGCTTTCTCTACCAATCCTAACGTCAGTTTAAGAAATAAAAAACGTATTCAGTATTTAACAGACTGTTCATACTTCAAGTTAAATTAAATAACAGAGCTTTAATAAAACATTTTAAAATTCAGAACATTAAAATCATTATGACAGAAACATTAATGTATTTGACAATAAATTTACTACATACTTTTTGTCATTATATAAGTTAAACACAGCAATTTTCAAGCACTAGACCATGAAATCTTAGTATTCTGTTTTCTTTATTCACTATAATGAAATCATCACTCCTACTAAGTTGTTAGTACAGAAAGAAAACTTTAAGCCTATTAACTTTATGATGGAGGAGAAGAGGGAAACAAAGCCAGCATCAGTAGTTTTAGTGGAAGCAAAGCAAATTATAATACATTATATACATATAGCTGTCATGTTTTGTTGCAAAGAGGTTCCCAGAAGCTTTTTTCTTTGTTCTCATATAATTTTCCTCTGAAGGTTTATTTTGGTTGTTTTATTTCTAAAATTTGTTAACATTACAAAGTATAATAATGTTTTCTTACATGTCCATATACATATAAGTATACATATATATGTATACACATAAGTTTGTGTACGTTGCCTTGTTTTAATCTCTTCTTAATTTATTTAGCTAAAATTGATTAATCATCTTGCAACTATTTAATACTTATTTTCAGTCATTATAGATTATACTAAGATGAACATAGTTATACATAAATCTTAATTTTTTTTTTCTGTTTTACCTTAGTTTTAATTATTTTTCACAGAATTGTGAGTCAAAGTTTTGAGCATCTTTAAGGGGATGACAGAGGATGAGATAGTTAGGTGGCATCACCAACTCAATGGACATGAGTTTGAATAAGCTCCAGGAGTTGGTGATGGACAGGGAAGCCTGGCATGCTGCAGTCCATGGGGTCTCAAAGAGTCGGACACGACTGAGTGACTGAACTGAACTGAAGGATCCTGATATATATTATTAAATTGCTGTCCAAAAAACTGACATGAATCATGAATTTATGTATCTACCAGCCACGTGTGAAAGTGTTTGCCTCACTTCATTTTCCATTACAGAAGTCATTAAATGTAAGTCATTATTCTGTCTCTGGGACCTTGTGAGACTACTAGCTGTTTACATAAAGTATAAAGTATTTTTATCAGTTCTAGCACAATATGCCATGGACATGGGAGGAGGCAGTACAAATTCATGTAGGCTGAATATTGACAATCTTATTCTCCTATACTTAATAAATTTGGAGTCAGTGTCAATGTGATTGGATTAATCAAATTTATAACGCTTCTAACTTATAACAAGTTAAGTTAGTGTTTGGTCTGTTCAGTCACTAAGTCTTGTCCAATTCTTTTGAAATCCCATGGACTGTGGCCTGTCAGGCTCCTCAGTTCATGGGATTTCCCAGGCAAGAATACTGAAGTGGGTTACCATTTCCTACACCGGGGAACTTCTCGACCTAAGAATTGAACCCACATCTCCTGGGTCTCCTGCATTGGCAGGTGGGTTCATTACCACTGAGCCACCTCAGAAGACATTTAATGTTTAGGATGATTCACTTAAGAATTAATATTTAGAAGAGATCAAGATGGTGAGTAGGATGACACTGGACTTACCTCCCTTCACTAAGATATCAAAACTACAACTAAATATAGGGTAACCCTCAATAAAATTGATTGGGAGACTAGCAGAATAGAGTTTCTATGACCAAGGCTATAAAGAAAGGGCCACATGGACTCTGGTAGGAAGGAAGAAGTGATCTAATTGGGACTTGCATCCTGAGTGGGGGCCACAGAAGATGGGATATCAAAAGCTAGAGGATCGCCCCTGGGGAGCAAGGGATTTGGGCCACGTGTTAGGCATCCCACGCCTGGGGCCTAACACTGGGGAGATGGGCTCTCTGAGTTGGTTTGAGAACCAGTCAGGCTTATTGAAGAGCTGTAAGAAACCAAGACTCTGCTCTTGAAGAGTGAACACGTAGACTTACTTTCTCCCTTACCCAGAGCAGAGGCAGCATATTGAAAACTGCCTGGGACTCTGGCCAGCTTGCAAGGACTACCCCAGTGTTCCCCCAGCTCCACCCTGCACTGGGCTCTGGCTTGAGCCCCTCTTGTTCGGTGCTAATCCCCACCACGATGGAGTCTACCATTGCCAATGAGAATGTGCATACTGGAAGGAATGGTGCCAGCTTGGACAGCAGCCTTACCTATGACCAGGGCCATTGCCAGCTCACCTGTCCCTGCACACACTCTAGAGGAGTGAGGCTAGATCCGATGTGGAGACTGCCATCACCAGAACCAGCAACCCCATGCACTACTGGGAGGAAGTGGGGTCAGCTCATGTGTGGAACCAACCCCTGTGGTCTGAACCAGCCTGCAACTAAAGAATGCACATCAGGGAAAGAGTGAAACAAGGACAAGATTGCAATTGCAAGCCCTCAGGCCTCAGCACACCCCAAACCAAGGCAGAGAGTGCCTGTACACGTGGGGGAAACAACTGCTTCATGCCGGACTCCCTGCTCCAGCCCTTCAAGCAACAGCCCATCCACTGATAGGACAATGATGGCTCAAGCAGAGGAGAAAACCCAGCTTGCCCCTGGCTCTGGCTCTAGCCCCTTAAACTCTAGCCCTACCACCCACCACGGTGGTGGCTTCCAGCACACCCTGGGAGAAGACATAGTCCATGCTCACGTCAGGTCCAGCCCCCTCCTCACAGCCACTGGGCACACGCAGATTGCCTAAGGATGCTCCCATGCAAGAACATACCTTCAAGACTGGGATAGGTCATTTTTCACTTAATTTCATACAAATGGAGAACGTTAAACCAAATGATAAAGACAGGTGAATATATTTCAAAACAAAAGAAGAAAAAAAAAAAACCTGAGGAAAAATGCTAATGAAACAGATAATTTGTTTGATAAATAGTTCAAAGTAATAGTAATAGGAACGCTAATTGAGCTAAAGAATAGATGAACACAGTGAAAATTTTGACAAGATTTTTACAAAAGAACTAGAAAATATAAAAAGGGACTGGTCAGAGCTGAAGAAAACAATAACTGAAAGGAAAACACTGCAAGAAATTAACAGCAGGTTAGGCAATACAGAAAAATGTATACGTGATGTGAAAGATAAAATAATGGAAATCCCCCTGTCAGAAGGGGGAGACAAGAAATGAATTTTTTAAAATGAGGATAATTTAAGGGGGCCTCAGAGACAACATTAAACATCCTAAAATTTGCTTTACATGGGCCCTAGGAGGAAGTAAGAAAGAAAAAGGGGGTAGACAAAGTATTTGATGAAATTATGGCTGAAAACTTCCTAAACTTAAAGAAAGCAGATATCCAGGTATAGGAAGGAAAGAGAGTTTCAACCAAGATGAACCCAAAGAGACCCCCACCAAGACATATCATAACTAAATTGAACAGCCAGTAAGAAATAGATAAATTCCTAGAAACGTAGTTTTCAAGATTAAATCAGGAAGAAACGAATAATCTGAACAGACCAATCACTTGTATGGAAATTGAATCAGTAATCAAAAACTGTCAACAAACAAAATTCCAGAACTAGACTCCTCACAGTGGAATTCTACTACATATATAAAGGATAATTAACAACTATGCTTCTCAAATTATTCCAAAAAAGTGAAGAGAAGGAAACACAATCATTACTCTATTTACAAAACCATATAAAAAACACTACAAAAGAAAACTATAGGTCAATATCTCTGATGAATATAGATGCAAAAATCCTCAACAGCATATTGGCAAACCAAATTTTATAATATATAAAAAAGATCATACACCATAATCAAGTTGGATTTACTCCAGTGATGGAAGCATGGCTAAAGATCCAGAAATCAATCAAGGTGATACACTGCATTGACACAATGAATGAAGTCACATGATCATCTCAATAGATGCAGAAAAAGCATTTGACTAAATTCAACACTCATTCATGATAAAAACTCTCAACAAAATTGGCACATAGGGGAAATATCTCAACAAAATAAAGTCCATTTATAACAAAGTCACAAATAACATCATACTCAGTGGTTAAAAGTTGAAAGCCTTTCCTCTAAAATCAGGAGCAAGACAATGATACCCACTATTGCTACTTCTATTTAACATAGTACTGGAAGGCCAGTCACAGTAATCAGACAAGAAATAAGAACAAGAGAGTCTAGCAGATGAATAATATTATATCCTTGTTTTCAATTTGTATCTTCCTTCTAAGAAATAAAGTTGAAATTCTTATTTTTATTAGCCAGTTGTATTTCTTTGACTACTAATAACCTGGACCGTAAACTTTATATATTTATCTTTTGATCTTTTTTTCATTTATCTATTGAGGCATTTATCTTTTAGTTTATATTTGTAGGATATTTTTCATAGATTATGGATATTCATTTATGTTGCAAATATTTTCGCATTTGCTCCTTTGTCCATTAATTTTGTGTTATCTTTGTTATAAACTTTTAATACTTTGGTAGTCAAATTTGACAGTCTTACCTCTGATGCTGTTGAAATTGTTCCTAGGAAGTTTTCTGACTTACAGTATTTTCTTTGAATGCTTTTGTAGTTGTGTGTGTGTGTGTTGTATGTGTGTGTGTTGTATGTGTGTATTTAAGGTGAATCTTTAGTTTGTCTAGAATGTGACAAATGCTTTGAGACAGAAATCTAATATTATTTTTCCAAATGGACAGCTATTTGTCCCACAATCATTTATAAAATACAGTCAAATTTCATCTACTAAAAAAAAAAAATGCCCTATTTCTCTTACATGAAATTCTCCCATCAACTGAAATGACTAAGTGTTCACCATTTTTGATCCATTGATCCCATATGTATTTGTGTACAAAAACCACAAGTTTATGTTTTTAATAACCTGCTAGTTACTTTGCTGCCCTATTATTTTTAATTTTCTAAATTAGTTCTTCCTGAACTTTTTTTAAAATTAACTTTAGAATTCATTTTCAATTTCCATGAGGAGTTGTGTTTGGAATCATTTTCCTAGACTGTGTTTAGCAGAAATAATTTATTTACAATATCAAATTTGTCTGTAGAGAACCATGATATCTCTACATTCAGTTGTGATTTCTTTTATATCTTTAAAAAATACGTCATGATTTTTTAGGAGGAATGTTATTTTAACACATTTAGTAAGTTCATTACTTGCATTTTTGTAATTTTTATGGATTCAGATGTGTATAAGAGACAGGAGTCAGACATGACTGAGCTTGAAGGAGGCAGAAACGTAAAGAAAAGAGGCAAATCTGATTGTAGGGAGCCAGTGCAGAGATTTTTGTATGATAGTGAAGTAAGAGATTATTTTAATAGATGGTAGGCTTAATTTATGTGATATATACACTTTAATTTTGATTGTCCAAACTTCTCGGAAGTTGGACAGGTTCTATATTAATTATTTCTCTTTTCATTTCCTACATTAAGATAATAATAAGGAGTCCAAAAGTTCTAAATATAATGTTAAAATAAATAATGTATGAATTTATGCTATCTGCTTGTCAGGAAAGTAAAATATATCTGTTGGATATAGGGCCTGACCTAAGAGAAAGACACAAACAATAATTCCAGTTATGTTTTTCTCACATGAAAGATATTTATATTTTAGTACTTGGTAATGTTGATATCTTTGTTAGATAATTCCATAAGAAGACCTAGATCATCTCCATCTTTATGCTCTGTCATTCTTATATGATGATCTGTATTCATGATTGATAGAGCTATAGACTGGTGTTCTCATTCAAGGCAAAAAAGTGTAACCTTCTTCCAAAAATAAATCAAGCAAAAAAATGAAGTAGCATCTATATATGTTTATCAGGAAAGTAACAGCCTTCTCACTGGAATTGTTTCTGGTGCAAGGCTATATCACATAGATTACCTTAGGCTTGAAAGGAGACTAAGAAATGATACTTGTCTTTGCTAGCTGCATGGTAGAGACAGGCAATGATGAAGAGGTTTAAAGTGTTTCATAATGTGTTTTAGGTCAACCACTCTATGTTGCCAGCCAAATAAATCTGAGAGGAAATGAGCTATGAAAATAAGATGTTCATTGACTTATGATTTATTATTCCAAATGATATTTACTTTCATTATTTTAAATGTACCCTTATTTTTAGTAGGTCAAATGACCACACACAGAGAGCTGTATGACATTTCTCAAAGAATCACAGATAAATAATTTTTTTTTAATGTAGAGGTAACATTGGCCATCGTGAATCACATATTAGTACACAACTTCCATAATTTGTTCTTCTCTCATGTATGACTCATCTCTGAAGCTGGGAAACATTTTTATCTATTAAGAGTAAACTGAATTATATGAAGGATGAAATAAAAAGCACACACATAAATAGATTTAGATTTTAATGGATAGTCACAAGAGTATTCTAACAGAGTGTCTACTATCTGACAGGCAGTATCCTAGGCACCGTGGATAAACTCTGTAATGGTATAGATATGATCCCTGCTTTCCTACAGCTTATTATTCAATAGAACAAATAGGTGATTAACTGTTTTAGGAATTTACACACATGATAAATAATCAAGGCCAAACTGTAATGTAGGCATTGTTAATCCCTCTCTTTGTGTAAGGGGAAAAAATAATGTTTAGGATTAATAGTGACTTAGACAATGTCATAAAATTTGGAAAGGATCAAATAATAGTCAAATTAATGTAAACACAAATTTACTATATTCCTATATACTACCAACTAGTACTAAGTTTATATTACACTAAAGTTTGTTTATTTATATTTTACCTCATTAAAGTGTTTTTAGTATTCACTCTACT
>SJYT01066888.1:0-61534 GCA_006410635.1 Cephalophus harveyi | reverse complement strand
AGTCCAACTCTCACATCCATACATGACCACAGGAAAAACCATAGCCTTGACCAGACGGACCTTAGTCGGCAAAGTAATGTCTCTGCTTTTGAAAATGCTATCTAGGTTGGACATAAATTTTCTTCCAAGGAGTAAGCGTCTTCTAATTTCATGGCTGCAGTCACCATCTGCAGTGATTTTGGAGCCCCCCAAAATAAAGTCTGACACTGTTTCCACTGTTTCCCCATCTATTTCCCATGAAGTGATGGGACCAGATGCCATGATCTTGGACCCATCTTTTTGTTCAGGTTTAACTTCTAGAAATGGAAGTTCTGGGTCCAAACCCAGAATATTTTGAATTTTAATTGATATTTGCAGATTAAGTTTTATTCTAAAGTCTTACTGAGAACAATAGCCCAGAATGCAGCCTCTCAGATAACTCTGAGGAACTGCTTCAAAGAGCTAAAGGAGGAGCCACGATATATAGTTTTTTAAGTTTTTTTTTTTTAATTTGCTGAAAAAGAAAACATACAGTTGAACATCACATATTACTCTCATCTTAAAAAAAAAAAAAAAACATATCTCAGGTTAATGACTTTAGGGCTTCTTTCTATGTATGGGAAGATATAAGAGACTAGGCTCACTGAAATTACTGCCTAGATGGGCATCTTAACTATCTTGGGTTATGATCCAAAGCACAGAATCATCAAAGCAATAATCATTGCTTTACTCTTCCCTAAGTTCCCTCCAAGGAACTTCGTTTGTGGCTCAGCTGGTAAAGAATCTGCCTACAGTGCAGGAGACCTGAGTTCGATCCCTGGGTGAGGCAGATCCCCTGGAGAAGGGAAAGACTACCCACTCCAGTATTCTGGCCTGGAGAATTCCACGGACTGTATAACCCATGGGGTCGCAAAGAGTCGGACACGACTGAGTGACTTTCACTACTAAGTTCCCCCCAAGGTACACCATGGTGGAGCTTGGGGTGGCTGCAGTGGTTGCTGACTTGATCCTTGTAGAGCTGGAATAACTGGCAATGTTCCTTGTTTACTGGAATGGCAGGCAATGTTACTTTACCACAGTAGAATAATCTTCTCCAAGATTCTAGCAAAAGGATGTTGGTCATTCTTGGATTCAGGTGGTAGTATGATCTTTATCTTTTTTCCTAGACTTCATAACTGCTTACTGGTGTGACAGTAATTAATGATTTTTTGGTCAAATAGCTTTGAGGTCCCCCTTTCCAGGGTGTATGGTAGGCTTGAATTTTCTGGATTCCTTGTAGTTGAGTGAGGACAACCCTGGACAGTGTGTTGTGAGCTGGACAGTGTGCTGTGAGCTACACTGCTTTTTCAGAGCTCTAACTTTTCTCTGATTAACTGGTCAGCGACTTTCAAAAAGCAGCTTCTCCATTGACTTAAGTGCCCAAGAGACTGTGAAAAGTCAAAGTGTTAGTCATTCAGTTGTGTCTGACTCTTTGGATCCCATAGACTATAGCCTGCCAGGCTCCTTTGTCCATGGAGTTCTCCAGGCAAGAATACTGGAGTGGGCCATCATTTCCAACTCCAGGGGCTCTTCTTGACCCAAGGAGTGAACCCGGGTCTTTTACATTACAGGCAGATTTCTTTACCATCTGAGCCACCAGGGAAGCCCACCCAAAAGACTAATGCCAAATTAAAAAAAAAATGTGCAATGTGAGAGTTGTGAGTTAAGTTTTATTTTGGGCAAAATGAGGTGACAGTACCCACGAGACCGCACCCCAGGTAGCTCTGAGAAACTGCTCCAAAGAGGTAATGGGGAAGGTCAGTATATTTGTGATTTTGGTGAAGGGGAATACATACAATCAAGCAATTTTTTTTTTTTTTTTTGCAGAAGGTTTCTTGTAGTCACCGGGAACAATTGTTACCCTGAAGGATTTTAGTGCTTTTTATATATGGGGAGATACAGGAACTGGGCTCATAAAGTTGACTCCTGAAATAGCTGACTATCTAAGAATCTGTTCTGTCAGTTTTTCCCAGAGCACAGAGTACCCCATTTCTGCTCTCTTACCCTGAACTCGTTTCAGGGTGCACTGAAAGTCAGCAGCTGCAACAGTACATGATTTAATGCTCATAGTGGTAGATGGCAAGTGCCCATGGCAAGCACCAATTTGTAGTTGACATTAGAATCAGCAAAGCCCATCCTACTGACAATTTGCCACAATGGACTTGTAGGATGGATATTATTCTCTTTTCTTCAAAACCACGGAGAGTTAGGGGTTGTGCATTACTGTAACATCATCTGACCCATCCTGACCAATAGTACTGAAAGATTAGGAGAGGCTACAAGAGGTAATACTAGCCAGGAGCCATTTTACACTAGACTTTCCTAATGGGATCTTAAAGACGATGCGCTATTTTCAAATAGATAAAATAACATCCCTCTGTTTTGAGATGACACTTTTATTATATTCCATTATTGAGTGTTACCAGCTCTTTGACATTCAACACACAAATGATTGTGAAAGTTAAGCTCAAATTTCCTAGGAAAATATATAAATGCATGTAATAAGGATTTAAAAAAAGAACTCAGTGAAAGCACAAATTTATGGTGGCCAGAAAACATGAGCATAGAATTACAGTTATGTCACATAATGTAGAATTTTTAATGGCTTCCCTTCACATTTAGGACAAAGCTAATTCCTTAGCCTGAACAAAATGTCTCTCCATGACAGGACTTCACATCTATTTTTCCAGCTTCTTCTTGCATAACCAGGTGTGAAGAACGCTATCTCCTAGATTAAAAGTGCAGACTCCAGAGACCCTGTGAGCATTCGAATGGATATGGGAGAACTGAATGCTTTAGAGAAAAATTTGCTAGTTTATGAATAAGATATTATTTTTAATGTTTGCTATTAGTAGTCTGGTATGTAAATTTATAGGAAACATATGCTATATTCTAGTATACCTTTTATCTTGTTAGAATCCTGGTGTGCTGCAATCCATGGGGTCGCAAAGAGTTGGACACAACTTGGCAACTGAGCAAAAACACCAATTTTTAAAGTGTACATTTATAAGTTTAATATATATTTAATAGGAGAATGCTGAGATATACTTAAACTTTAAAATTATAAATGTATTGGTGATGTGAAACTCCTTGCTAGTCTCAGATGTGCATATTCAGTAACACAAAATGGATAATGTTGTTACCCATCATTGAATAAAATATACTAGAAGTTAAAACAAAACAAAACACCAAAAGGAACACCATCTCCCAGTCTTGACACACTCTACTGCTTCTCCCTGGAACATATTTCTATTCTTTCAGCTTGCCACTCACCACTCCTTCAGCTTTAATCATGGATATAATCACCTTCAGAAAACTGTCTCTCCCCATTTATGGGAGGTCAGGAGTCCCCAAGCATCCCGCATTATCCTCTAGATGAGTGTCTACCACGCTGTGTTGAAATTATCTGTATATTGGTTTGCTATCATTACTATCCCATGGGCTCCATGAACATAAGAACTATTGTATTCATTGTCTATCTCCAGCACCCAAAAGGTATTTGGCTCACAGTATGAGCTCAATAAGTATTCCCTGAAGTAATATATGTAATTAGATATAGTAAATAAATTTACCAGCCCACAGGCTATAACCAAAGTCACCAAGTCATTCTATGAGCAACAAATGAATGAGTGTATGAACGGTCAAACAAGCATCTGATTCTATCAGTCCTTGATTTAAATTAGGCATTTCGTCTTGATGAGAGTATGAAAGAATGTGTGATCCTATTTATTGCTAAATATGTTGTGCTATAAAGAGACAAGAATCAGTGAGTTTTAGGAAGTGTGAATCTTGCAAACACATTAATAGTGATTTTGATAGGAGATCATAAAAGACAGTAAATACCAGGGTATAGGGATAACTTTCTAAGAAAAGACTTTAGTGTATGCCTACTTGTGAAAATTTTGACAACATAAAAATAAAATGAAGGCAAATCCTTGTACTCAATGAGGGCAGAGTCCAGTGAGAAAGAAATGGGGCACACAGAGAAATTCTCATAAAAAAAAGAACGGGCAAATGAGAGGTTAGAAGCACAAAAGAGAGTGCTAATTATGATTATACAGTGGAAGTGAGAAATAGATTTAAGGGCCTAGATCTGATAGACAGAGTGCCTGATGAACTATGGACTGAGGTTCGTGATAGTGTACAGGAGACAGGGATCAAGACCATCCCCGTGGAAAAGAAATGCAAAAAAGCAAAATGGCTGTCTGGGGAGGCCTTACAAATAGCTGTGAAAAGAAGAGAAGCAAAAAGCAAAGGAGAAAAGGAAAGATAAGCATCTGAATGCAGAGTTCCAAAGAACAGCAAGGAGAGATAAGGAAGACTTCTTCCATGATCAATGCAAAGAAATAGAGGAAAACAACAGAATGGGAAAGACTAGAGATCTCTTCAAGAAAATTAGAGATACCAAGGGAACATTTCATGCAAAGATGGTCTCGATAAAGGACAGAAATGGTATGGACCTAACAGAAGCCGAAGATCAGAGTTGGACACAACTGAGCAACTGAACTGAAGTGATCTGAATAGGAGTACAAAAGAGGAAAGAGGGAAGAAAACTTAAAATTGTCAATTAAATATTAACCATTTTACAGGCAAAATTTCATTTAGTCCTATAGAAATGGCCATAGAGTCTTATTTATTTATTCATTTTTTTGGAGATGAATACTCTGAGGCTCAAATAGTTTTCACAAAAACTAAGGTCATATTGCTTGCCCCTAATAAACTTGAAATTGACATTCTGGTCAGCTAGACCTCACAGTCCTTGTTGTGTTAAACACCCCAGGGTTTTTCAAGGCACACCCAACACACTGCAGAGTTTCCTGTAGGTGCTTGTAAAAATTTAAAATTGCCAGATTTATACCTCAGATCTAATGACTCAGAATTTCCAGAGCTTGAGTCTGGGATGCTGCATAAAAGCAAGTCCCTCACATATGATCTTAAGTATGGTTGGGAGTAACTTTGACATTTCATCATATTTCTTCCTAATTTTAGGGAATCAAAAGGATAATAATTTATCCCAGCAATATTTTATATATATATATGTATATATACACATACCTTATCTGAGAAGAAGGGAGACCAAGATTTTATTCATCCTAACCACAAAGTATGGAGCTTCACTGGTGGCTCAGTGGTAAATCCACCTGACAATGAAGGAGATTCAGCTTCGATCCCTGGGTTGGGAAGATCCCCTGGAGAAGGATATGGCAACCCACTCCAGTATTATTGCCTGGAGTATTCCATGAACAGAGAAGCCTGGTGGGCTAAAGTTCATGGGGTCACAAAAGAGTCGAGCACTGCTTAGAGACTAAACCACCACCACCACAACCACAGGTTATAACCATTATCTTCATTAACTAGTGAAAATCATAATAGTTATAGCACTAAGGATGAAGAAAAACAACTGCTTTGTGTTCCTGGAAATGCAGAGCCATGTCTTATTTGGCATAAAATCTTACTTATCTCTGACTCCTCAAATTTAAAACGGTGAACCTTAAATAATGGGTACCCAATAAAAGTTGGTTGAATGAATGAATGAATTTACCAGGTGAATCCATTTCATCTGAAAGTGCAAGCTAAAAAGACAATGACATGTTTTCTCGCAAACTTTGGTTTTCCAAAGAAAAATAAAAGCCAATCATGACAAATGCTACCACTTCAATCGGAGTCACTACTAGAACTGGTGTGGGTTTCTGTTTGATAAGAAATGCACTTTACCTCTTTGCTGCTTCCAGCAATCCCTAACTTAGTAGTGATCTTTAATTAGGGGATGTCTTACATTGAGTTCTCAGCAGTTATTCCAGATACTCTATGGGATTCTGCTGCACATAAGAAAATCCATAGAGTCTAGCTGTGAAGCTGCAAAGTCCTTTAGCCTCTGGTCTGTACATGGTAGAAGACACAAGCTGTGACCCTGATAAAAAAAAAAAATTGAAACATTAAAAAATGCTAAACTTTTAATGTCCTGTGATTCATAGTAGCCCAGTAATCTTCAGCAGGATCTAACAATATAAGCCTGGAGAAGGAAATGACAACTCTCCAGTACTCTTGCCTGGAAAATTCCATGGACGGAGGAGCCTGGTAGGCTACAGTTCATGGGGTCGCAGAGTTGGACATGACTGAGCAAACAACAGCAACAGTATAAACCATGGCTACCTAGACATCCTTACTCACATACTCCCCAGCATCTGGAGAGCATTATGTCCAAAGTTGAACTCATAAAATGTGCTTCTCCTGCTGTTTTCAATCTCTTTAAAGTCTCCATCATCCATCAAACCACCACAGCCAGAAATCAGGGAGCTATATACCATCTTCTTTCACCATCATCTTCTAATTGGTCACCAAGTCCTACCATCCTCTCATCCAATTAGTGACCAAAACCTCTCTATTTGCATCTCCTAAATCTCTCCCATGTCTATCCCATCTGCTTTCCCCCTCTTGCCTTTACCTTCATCCAAGCCACTGTTTTCTCTCCTGTTAGATTTCTAGTTTCCCTATTTTGAGTCTTGTCACCTTATAACTGATCTTTCACAGGTTGTGTGAATTTTTCTGTTGACAGCTCAGATCTGACCATGTATATCAATCCCCAGGTTTAAATCTACAGCTGAAATCCACGCTTTGGGTGATGTATAACACCTTTCATGATAAATATATAGACTGTCTGGAGTCTCCCTGCCTTTGTACATATTTTCTGTTTCTGAAATGCTGTTTGTCCCCCTAAGTAGTCTCCAGTCATGCCTTGAAACCCACTCCAAGCATCGCCACTGCATGAGGCTATTCTTGACCCTTCCTTCAGGCTCCCACATCAGTCAGTTGGTCCTCCTCTCTCCATCTCTTTATTTTATGTGTTTCTATGATGACATTTACTGTGTTGTTCTGTGACTGCTTGCTTATACACTTTGCTCCCAAATACAATGTGTGTTTCTTTTAGGAAAGGCAGTGGTTTTTTTTTTTTTTTTTTTTTTTTTTTTTTCTTCTAGTATTTATTTTATTTTTTTTTTTAATTATTACTTTATTTTTCTTTACAATACCGTATTGGTTTTGCCATACATTGACATGAATCCACCATGGGTGTATATGAGATCCCAATCCTGAATCCCTCTCCCACATCCCACCCCATTTCCTCTCTCTGGATCATCCCCGTGTACCAGCCCCGAGCATCCTGTATCCTATATCGAACATAGGCTGGTGCTTCATTCTTACATGATAGTATACATGTTTCAATGCCATTCTCCCAAATCATCCCGCCCTCTCCCTCTCCCACAGAGTCCAAAAGTCCGTTCTATATATCTGTGTCTCTTTTGCTGTCTCGCATACAGGTTCATCATTGCCATCTTTTTAAATTCCATATATATGTGTCAGTATACTGTATTGGTGTTTTTCTTTCTGGCTTACTTCACTCTGTATAATAGGTTCCAGTTTCATCCATCTCATTAGAACTGATTCAAATGAATTCTTTTTGATGGCTGAGTAATACTCCATTGTGTATATGTACCACAGCTTTCTTATCCATTCATCTGCTGATGGACATCTAGGTTGTTTCCATGTCCTGGCTATTATAAACAGTGCTGCAATGAACATTGGGGTACATGTGTCTCTTTCAATTCTGGTTTCCTCGGTGTGTATGCCCAGCAGTGGGATTGCTGGGTCATAAGGCAGTTCTATTTGCAGTTTTTTAAGGAATCTCCACACTGTTCTCCATAGTGGCTGTACTAGTTTGCATTCCCACCAACAGTGTAAGAGGGTTCCCTTTTCTCCACACCCTCTCCAGCATTTATTGCTTGTAGACTTTTGGATCGCAGCCATTCTGACTGGTGTGAAATGGTACCTCATTGTGGTCTTGATTTGCATTTCTCTGATAATGAGTGATGTTGAGCATCTTTTCATGTGTTTGTTAGCCATCTGTATGTCTTCTTTGGAGAAATGTCTGTTTAGTTCTTTGGCCCATTTTTTGATTGGGTCGTTTATTTTTCTGGAATTGAGCTGCATAAGTTGCTTGTATATTTTTGAGATTAGTTGTTTGTCAGTTGCTTCATTTGCTATTGTTTTCTCCCATTCAGAAGGCTGTCTTTTTACCTTGCTTGCCTCCTTCCTATTCCTTATAGTGTGTATCAATTGGAGCAAAGAAAAGCATTCTCCACGAATACTCAAGCAGTGGTCATTTGTGAGAGATGATGCCTTCTTTCTTGGGGTTGGGTTCACGCACTGCTTTTCCTCTAGAAGACCCTTTCATGTCAAAATGCCTAAGGCTAAAGTTCAAGGTTATCCAGAGCTTGGTCCCAGACTGAATTTTCAGTGTCTCAAGACTCACACTCAGCATACAGCGAGACCTCAGTCAGAATGAGTTCTATGAGTCTATGATGCCCCTGAAAGAACCAATGAATATAAGCTTATGTAAACATCCACTTCCTGCCTCGGTGACCTCCCACCAGTGCGCCAAACATCCAGCTAGCTACGACAAACCCCTCACACACTTGAGACCAACACTAATTCAAGTGTGATATTTAATTTTCAGTGGGGGATATTTGGCCTTAGAGATATTTGTCACAAAAACATGTGCTGCAGTTATGATGTAGATGATGGAGAAACCAACAGAACACACAGCTTAGCTGGCATCATGAAAGGTTATATAATATACATCCTGAAACACGTTAGCGCTTGCTCATGTATGTAAAATACAGAAGATGTCTCAACAATAAATTTTATCATCAATAGGTAAGGGAGGCCTAAGGACAGGAAATGCAAAGAAGTATTTTGCTATTTCCCTAAAATTTGCTTTTAAAAATACTTAAAAAGATTTTATGTCTACATCCATTTAAGTGTTTTGTCAAAATGCGTGCCAAGAATAAAAATGAATTTTTGATAGGGTTAGGGTTAGAATGCTATTTGAGATAGTAAAAAATTATGAACAACCATAAAGTCTACAAACAGTGAATTTGATTTAAAAATTAAGTTGCCATCATGCAATGGAATACTATGTAATTACTAGGAATGAGGGTGTAAAATAATACATGCCGAGTTGGGGGACTGTTCATGAGTAATTTTAGGAAAGCATGTATAATATAAACCGATTTTCAATTTTAGAAGTACATGCATTGTATGTATATACATGAAAATACTAGAAAGATAAACATAAAATGCTAAAAACTGCTACTCTTCAGCTTGTAGATAACAGATATTCTTATTTTCTCCTTTTTCATACCTGTATCTCCCATGTTTTCTACATTAGCACCTGTTGCTTTATTTTTAGATACTCATAGATTTCTGTAAAAGCTGCATTTTAATTTCTTATCTCTATCTTTCCTTTCTCTTCCGTTCTATGGCCAGGCTACTAAATAAGACAAATTCTTTGAAAACCAATAAAATTTAGCCAAGAAATCAGTCATTTTGAAAATAACTGTGTTCCCAGAACGCCTGGCCATTTGGCAGAATCCATCTGTGCTTGGGCTATTTCAGTAGCTTTTCTTCAGATAGGCTTTGTGAGCCCCTCCAGAGACTCCAATCTTTTATAGAAAGGAATTAGAACTCCTAGTGTGGCCTTCACCGTCTTTCAGAGTCTGGCCCCCGTGAAACACCCAGCTTCCAGAGCCCCAGCCTCAGTGATTCAGATCACTCATGCCCCCAGCACAGCACCGATGCTCAGCCTGCTTCAGTCTGCCCAGAACATTCTTCCCCCTGTTCTCTGTTCTTCTAGCTTGCTCATCCTCCAGGCATTGCTCAACTGTCTTCTGCTCTGCCTCCTGTCCCTGTTCCAGTCCAAGCAGCATTCATCGTTGTTATCCTGTACACTCCCCCACACTTTGGGTGCTGTGTTGGAGCCGGTTTATAAAGCTCCCGAGACCCTACGTTAAATACTCAAGAATTTGTAAGCCAGTTTTCAAATTGGGGGCTTTTTAATTGGGATTGTGAAAATCACCTATGGTAGAAATATTTACACTGGAAATTGGCAAACCAGGGCTTCCCCTTTCCCGTGGGAGCCAGTTACCCACTGCATCATGGCTGTACATATATGCCTTTATTAATGCACCTGTTTGTTCCCATCTGTGTTACAAAATCACTCTCAGTGTCTGAATTTTTCTACCTTTCAGAGTCAAGAAAGATTGGTATATAACAGTTATCGAAAATAACCATTGAAATACAGTTGTTTTGACGCACATTTGCTAAATTGCATTTGGGATTAATCTGTGATCTTTTTTCCTTCTATACTGATATTCATGTTTCTCATTTCCAGAGCTAACAGGATTTAGCTAAATAGGATTCATTTTTATTAGCATTCTTAAATATTACAAAATAATTGACTTCTTCAGTGTGGCAGTGATGTTGATTAGAATAGAAAACTCATAAGTGTATCTTTATTATATATAGATGTGATTACCCTCATATCTTTACTTCCAATAGCTTTGCTTAATAAAAAATCTAAGGAGAGCTTCAGGAAGGCATAATATGATTTTAATATACTTAGCTTCAGAGAACCTCTGATGGTTAATTAAGAAACTTTCATCTTTGAAGTAAAATTAGAAAAAAAAAAACTTATTAACTAAAGGATGCAGGGTCAGTAATAAGACAGCTTTCTTTTTGAGCATTCCATCTAATAAATCCTGAGAGACTTAAGACAATTATATTTTATCAAAAACACAGAGAAATAAGCACCAACAGGGGACGCCAAGTGGCTTTGGGCATTTCTTACAAAACAGTCTTAGGAAATGATCAATCCCTTCCTAATCAGAGTCATTTTATGAAATGACAAAAAAAATATTATTTACAAAGCCACAGGAGTGAAAATTACAGTCTGAGGATTAGGAAGCCCAGTCTCTGAATTTGAAAAGCTGTCACATTTAGGTCCATTCCCTCCACTGAAAGTCAGTTCAAAGAGTACAGCATTCACCCATTCATTCGTCCATCAGTTTGCCCAACACAATCTTTTTGCTCGAGGCTGTAATACAGAGGGAGCAGGCACTGAATTCAGACCCACCTGCGTTCTATCATCAGGCCCACCGATTAGCTGCTGTAGAACCTGACCCAAGTTTACCCCTATGAACTTCTGTTTTCTCATCTGTAAACAGACATAAACCTGACCTCCTCCTCAATTTGCTGTGAAAAGTAAAGAAGATACTATTTTCATGTAAATGGTAGATGCTCAATGAGTATAATTTCTTTAATCCCCCCACCTCCTTTCACTCCTAAGCAGGTTTCTTACGAACATATACTATGCTTTTAACACATTTCTTCTCTTAGCTGTTCAGTCACTAAATGGTGTTCGAGTCTTTGGAGCCCATGGACTGTAGCCTGACAGGCTCCTCTGTCCGTGGGATTTTCCAGGCAGGAATACTGGAGTGGATTGCAATTTTCATCTCCATGCCTTCTCTCTGAGACATCTTTAATCTGCTTTATAAAACCTATCACAGAAACATGAAAATAACAGAAGGCAGTGTGTTGTAATGGAGGGAGAAAGGAATTGGGGGGAAGGAGAACTATATTCTAACTCTGGGTCTGCTTTTGATTTTTCATGTGGATTTGAGCAAATCCCTCAAACTATCTGACCCTGTCCACACAGTAAATATTTATTAAGTACCTATTCTTTGCCAGGCATTTAGGTGGACCCTTGAGATACAGAGAGAAGTAACCCAAGGTCCCTGAGCTCAGAAACCACCATATAAGTAAGGAAGGCAAACACATAACAAAATGAAGAAAATCTTTTAACCGCTCGTATAGTAAAGTTGCCTACCAAGTGACAAGGGGCTGAGGAGAATGGCCAGGTAGCTGACACTCATCTATGAAAGGGAAATAAGAATATGGACACTCACCCAGCCTCTCTACAGAGCTTTTCTGAACAGGAAATAAAAATCTGTATGTTAGAGAAATTTATAATCAAGAAAGTGAAATGAATATACACATGTTTAAATAAAAATATGAGATCGTGTGGTATTTGCTCCCTGTGAGTAGGATAAAACAGTGTCTTGTAATTGTTCTTTGTTGTGATGAGCACATAGTAGGTGCTCAATAAATATAGTGAACAAATATATACAAGAGTACAGAGATCCAGACACTCAGAAAAGTGAGAGTCAGTGAAGTGTTAGGATACTTGGAGAGGGCTTCAAGGATTTGGTGAATCTAGAGAGAAGTTTCGGAGAAGGCAATGGCAACCCACTCCAGTACTCTTGCCTGGAAAATCCCATGGATGGAGGAGCCTGGTAGGCTGCAGTCCATGGGGTCGCGAAGTCGGACACGACTGAGTGACTTCACTTTCACTTTTTACTTTCACGCATTGGAGAAGGAAATGGCAACCCACTCCAGTGTTCTTGGCTGGAGAATCCCAGGAATGGGGGAGCCTGGTGGGCTGCCGTCTATGGGGTCGCACAGAGTCGGACACGACTGAAGTGACTTAGCAGCAGCAGAGAGAAGTTTAAGAACAAAGAGGACTTGGAGAGGTGTGGAGAGTATTCTGTCAGCTGGAGAGTATTCTGAACACAGATTAGTATAATCATATTCTAATAGCAAATATGCTTCAGGTATGAAACAGAGGCCAAGCTATGCCCATGCTTCAACTGCCACTTATGTGGTCCTCATGAAAACTTGGCAAATCCAAATTATTGCTATTCTCCAGCTTACTGCAGAGAAGTTAACCAGCTCACTTTAGTCACATAGAAGTTGAGTGTTAGAATTTGAACCCAAGTCAATTAGACTCAGTGCAGAAGAATGACCTGAGACTCATGTACAGTCCAAATTGGCCCAAGTGATGTTTCAGAATGGATCCCCATCCTTGTGGCAAAGCATCCTTCCAGTTTTCCTAGGCTTGATTAAAATGTTCTTTTCCTGTCTTAAGTCTTGGTCCCAAATCACAGAATGGCTCCAGTATTTGTCCAGATGTATAAATTAGGAATGTAAAAGTCATTCATTTTTAAAAAATTAATTTATTCATTTTAATTGGAGGCTAATTACTTTACAATATTGTAGTGGTTTTTGCCATACACTGACATGAATCAGCCATGGGTGTACATGTGTCCTCCATCCTGATCCCCCTCCCTGTAAAAGTCATTCTGAACGTCTCTCAGCTCCTCCACCTCTTGTCCCACATGCACACATAACAAACCGCTGGAACTCAGTCCCTTACAATGATAAATATGCATTTCCAGGAGACCAAAGATTGGCAATTTCAGTCTGTGTTTGGTACTTAATTTGGTCTCAGCTGGGCTTTCTCATGGGTTTAGGCTTATCTGGTTGCTGCCTAGCACAGGATGTCATCCCCTGTATCCCTTTCTCCTCCTGCCCTAATCTTTCCCAGCATCAGGGTCTTTTTCAATGAGTCAGTTCTTCGCATCAGGTGGCCAAAGTATTGGAGCTTCAGCTTCAGCATCAGTCCTTCCAGTGAATATTCAGGGTTGGTCTCCTGTATGATTGACTGGTTTGATCTCCTTGCTGTCCAAGGGACTCTCAAGAGTCTTCTCTAACACTACAGTTCGAAAGCATCAATTCTTCAGAGCTCAGCTTTCTTGAGGGTCCAACCCTCACATCTGAACATGACTCCTGGAAAAACGTAGCTTCGACAAGATGGACCTGTGTTGGCAAAATGATGTCTCTGCTTTTTAATACACTGTCTAGCTTTGTCATAGCTTTCCTTCCAAGGAACAAGCATCTTTTAGTTTCAAGGCTGCAGTCACCATCCACAGTGATTTGAGAGCCCAAGAAAATAAAATCTTGTCACTGCTTCCACTTTTTTCCTTTCTATTTGCTATGAAGTGGTAGGACCAGATGCCATGATCTTAATTTTTTTTTTTTTCATGTTGAGTTTTAAGCCAGCTTTTTCACTCTCCTCTTAACCCTCATCAAGAGGTTGAGCAAACTCAGGGAGATAGTGAAGGACAGGGAAACCTGGCGTGCTGCAGTCCATAGGGTCGCAAAGAGTTGGACATGTGTTAGGACTGAACAACAACATTAGGGTGGCTTTTGCTGAGATGGACAAGGTGATCTGGCTTTTCTCACGTGCCTCATCTTCCTGCAGGGGGTGGGTCCTCTTGGCCATGGCAGAGGGGAAGAAGAGAAAGTAAGCCTAGCCACACAGACACTTGCATCCTGTCAGCTAACGATTCATTGACCGACTGAGGCAGTTACCCCCTAGCCTCACACCCTAATTCCTTCACCTCCTGGTTCTAGCCACTCCACTCTCTCTACCCTCCTATCCAAGCAGGGTTTTCCCACAGCATCAGCCTGTCTGAAACCTTCCTGGCTCTCTCTTCCTCGCCGCTGGTCCTGCAGACCCAGGGCATGTGTCACTTTGCCACGGAAGTTGAAAAGGACAAAGTAGTCCCTCCCGGGCTCTTGCGGCACTGTGTACTCCCCACCACGGCCCTTGTGACAGCTGTAATGTTATTCCTACACTTGTAAAATAATTGCTGGTTTCTCAGCTAGACTTCATTTTATATACTGATAGGAATCACACCTGGTTTTGCTCACCTTTGTATCTCAAGAGTCCTGCTCTCATGAGTCAGCATCTGACACATATCAGACCCTCCATAAACATTTAATGAATGCATGAACAACTACCTACTGCTGCTGCTGCTAAGTCACTTCAGTCGTGTCCAACTCTGTGCGACCCCATAGATGGCAGCCCACCAGACTCCCCATCCCTGGGATTCTCCAGGCAAGAACACTGGAGTGGGTTGCCACTTCCTTCTCCAACGCATGAAAGTGAAAAGCGAAAGTGAAATCTCTCAGTCGTGTCTGACTCTTAGTGACCCCATGGACTGCAGCCTACCAGGCTTCTCCATCCATGGGATTTTCCAGGCAAGAGTACTGGAGTGGGGTGCCATCGCCTTCTCCAGAACAAATACCTAAGTGAATATAAATAAGTGCAAACAACAATACATAAATGCAAATAATAATACAACTATAAATATAAGTATCACCTAAAATTATTCTTAAAGACGGCCGAGCTTCTTAGCTCATTTCTGAATCTTTCGTCTTGCCATGTATTAACAAGAACTTCCTAAAATACACATCTAATCTGATCAGGCCCTCATGTGGGTTCCTCAGTGGCTCTTCATCACCAGTGTAACAGTTAAGGCTCTTGGGAAGTTCCATGAGTCCTCCATGACCCACTCCCTACTGTCTGCCTCTCCTGCCTCAGTGCATATCCACGTCCACCCAAAGAGTTCCTACTTATAGTTCTGTTAACTCCTTACATCTTCCCTTCTTTCCTTCTGTGCGTGCTCCTCCCACTGACCTCTTTTTCCACCTGGCCAACTCCAGGTCATCCTTTTGGCTCTACTCTGATGTCACTTTGGGAAATCTTCTCCTAACAACCTGTGTGTGTGTGTTGCTTCTTCTTTTGGGATCAACAGATCTATAATCTCCCATAATACAACTCACCATTTAAAAATCCATTATACTGTGGGTGTGCGTTTGTCTGATCCTTTTACTTTATAAGGAGGTTCCACAAGACAAGGAAGGAATGAATATTTGCCCCTTACTTAGAATGAAGGCAGTCACATAGCAGATATGAAACATCTGTCATATAGGTGGATGAGTGAATGGATCAATGAATGGATGGGGAAGGACCAGCCAAGTTCACCTTCTAGTTTGTGTTTAGAGAGAAATGCAGAGATTGCTGGCTCCATAAATAGAGGCATCTTCAATATCAGAATCTATTTTGGAACTGTTCTCTCTCTTCCAAAGTGTTGATGTTTGCTTAAGGAGCAAAACTAAAATCACTGATTCTGTGGATTAGATAGAGATGTGAGAATTACCTACTATCCAAGAGTTCATCTGTCTGCAGTGTCCTGTGAAAGTAGAGAGGGGAGGGATACCATCCTGCTCATTTCCCTGCACAGTGATGGGAATTTGGACACTGGGGCTGGACCATCCTACGTCTGTAGCCCAGATCTGCCATTTATTAGCAGGATGACCTTGGACCACGTCTCTTTGCCTGATTTTCCTGCTCAGTAAAATGGATACAATATAGTATACCCAACAGGGCTTCTATAAGGATTAAAAAGCATAATATTGTATGTTACTGAGTGTATTGCTGGACCATGGTTAATATTCAGTAAATATTAATGTGTTCTTCTGTCTTCCCTTCTTTCCATTGCGCAGAGAAATCGAACATCTTAAGTTTATCCCTGACACAAGGGATGAAAAATGTCTCCTTCTCCCCAGTGGGAGGAAAACACTTTTTCATCCTTCTGGACCAAGCTAAGAATCAGTGACTACCCCCTC
Source organism: Cephalophus harveyi (assembly GCA_006410635.1). NCBI lineage: Eukaryota > Metazoa > Chordata > Mammalia > Artiodactyla > Bovidae > Cephalophus > Cephalophus harveyi. Next base: position 45,307 of record SJYT01066888.1, on the reverse strand, counting down.
CTCACCTTCCATCTTGTCAAGAGTTTTGGCAGGATTTCTTGGTTTGCATTTCCAATTCATTGTTCCTAAAGAGAACCTTTTAAATGAATAAGGAAAAGAAGTAAAAAAGAAGGCCTCACATCCATTCTGTCAGAGAAAGAAAGGCAACCCTTTAATTCCATTTTCTGCCAGAGAGCTGATTCAGCAGCTTGCCACCTTCTCCATTTTTTTCCCCTTTATTCAAGACCCTGTTCTCATTATCCACAATTTATCTCAGTCAGCAACTTTATCTTCCCCCTTTAAATAAAGAACCCTTTTAATCCTTCTTGCCACCAATGACTTGCTGCCAGTTTGAGTAAGATTACCCTAAGGGGCCCAGGGATGCTAAGCTCCCTGCAATACCTCTTTAGCATCCTCACCATGAGACAGGATCTTTCCCTGCCTGCCCCTGGCCCATTCCTGAGTCAACGACCGCCTGCTTGGCCCTTTGTGAAGGTCCCACCACTGAGCAGAAGGCAGAGTCCCAATTTAGCCCCACTGCTTGTGTGATTTGTGGTGTGCTCAGCACTGATGGCTGGTTTGTGTATTACTGTGTGATGTGAGGGAACAGTTATGGGCTCTGACCTGCTGCCCTGTCCCCAAGACTACTTAGATGAGACCCTGATAGCTAGGCAGTGGGCCCGCTGCCTGCACAACCAGCCAGGGTGAATTCCAGTTCTACCTGGAATTCACTTATTAGTGTGGGGCCACTTACTAGTGTGTGGCCTTGGACCAGGTAACACGAACTTTCTGGAACCCAGCTTTGCCTATGTAAAATGAAGATAACTGAGCCTTCTTAATTTGTGGTGATGATTAAGAACCACTACAATATTGTAAAGTAATTAGCTCCCAATTAAAATAAATAAATTTATATTAAAAAGCAAATAATAAAATAAACAGAGAGTAAGAAGGAAAGAGAAAGACAGAGAGACAGAGACAGAGAGAGAAGAAAATAGTGTCAAGTAGATGACCTGATGATTCTTGGCTTCCAAGTAAAAATCCCTGTTCTCCATCCACCCACCCCACATCCCTTTATCAGGCAGTTGGACTCTCTTCTCTGCTTTCCTGGCTGCTGGTGTTTACTTGAAGCTTACTTCAATAGATCTTTCTCGAACACAGGTTTGTATTATATAAACGGTATCTCCTAATGGTTACTTTTGGCTTTATAAGAAATGCTCTGTCAGCCAGTCCTAGCTTCCAAGGGACCAGCTGAGTAGGTTAGTCTGTTCCAGAACTGGAGGGGTGTTACAGGATGCTCAGTTTAGATGGTATTCCCTCCAGCAAATCTCTGTCAATAAGAAGACCTAGTTAGAGATGCCCTTGAGGCTGCACAGTGCCTGGTACTCACCCATTAGAGTTCTTGGTGAGCTAATACAATCTCCTGTTTGCTGGTCTAGCCGCCACGCTAGATTCCAAGTTCTTAGAAGGTGATAGGACACTGAGCTTCCTACATAGTGTTTGACATGGCTGGTGCACAATTAAGGGGTAATAAGTGAGTAAATGATGGAGAAGGCAATGGCAACCCACTCCAATACTCTTGCCTGGAAAATCCCATGGACAGAGGAGCCTGGTAAGCTGCAGTCCATGGGGTCACGAAGAGTCGGACACGACTGAGCGACTTCACTTTCACTCTTCACTTTCATGCATTGGAGAAAGAAATAGCAACCCACTCCAGTGTTCTTGCCTGGAGAATCCCAGTGATGGGGGAGCCAGGTGGGCTGCCATCTATGGGGTCACACAGAGTTAGACACGACTGAAGCAACTTAACAGCAGCAGCAGCAGCAGTGAGTAAATGAAAAAGGAAAAGGAAAGGTTGAAACTTACCTAGAATAGCTAGATGTCCATCAGCAGATGAATGGATAAGAAAGCTGTGGTACATATACACAATGGAGTATTACTCAGCCATTAAAAAGAATACATTTGAATCAGTTCTAATGAGATGGATTAAACTGGAGCCAATTATACAGAGTGAAGTAAACCAGAAAGAAAAACACCAATACAGTATACTTTGGATAAGAAAGCTGTGGTACATATACACAATGGAGTATTACTCAGCCATTAAAAAGAATACATTTGAATCAGTTCTAATGAGATGGATTAAACTGGAGCCAATTATACAGAGTGAAGTAAGCCAGAAAGAAAAACACCAATACAGTATACTGACACATATATATGGAAAAGTGACTGAGTTTCTTTAAGCAACAAACACTATTCTCAAGAAAGAGAAATGGCATTTATTCAACTCCATGATGGTTCAGGACACCAAGGGTATTTTATTTCATTTCATAACTTATTTCACTCAATTCTCTCAACTTGGATGCAATATTTCCATACCCATTTTACAGATGAGGCACTGAGGATTCAAACCCCTTACATGAAGGATGCAGAACTAGCCATCAGAAATTCAAACCACAGTCTCTCTGACTCCACACCAAACCACCACCTTTAATTCATAATTCTTGCTTTTTCAAAGGAGTCACTGGTCTTTCTGCTCTTGGAAACGCAGATGAGAAGGAATGAATCTCTTCCTATGCTAAGTGACAACTTTTTAAAGAAAGCATGTACCTAATGTGAAATGAAATGAGAAATATGTGATTCATACGTGTGTTTATATTTCAAAGCCCCCAATTCACTAGGATTTCTCTAGGCTGTTTTTGTCAGGGCTTGAAAAATAGCTCCCTGTGATTTTTTTGATGTGAGTTAATATAGTGATAAGCACCATAAAGTCTCTAGGAATAACACATCATTAATTTACCTCAGAAAATAAGACTTCAGTGACAAATAAACCTCATAAGGGCTCTGTGGTTAAAGTAGCTTGGCGAGCAATGGCTATTTGAATTGAGTCAAATTAAAGGTAAAAAGAGTGCAGCAAATGTAACAAATAATTATTTTCTGCAGTTGAACAACGCATATCCTGTTTTATGAAGGGTCCTTGACTAAGTTGAAGGGAAAATGAATTGTTGGAAATGCTCCATTTTTTGTGAGAGGCAACATTATGTTCTGGGGAGAGCAATGGATTCATAGGAGACCTAATTTAAATCCTAGCCTGGACACTAATTAATTTTTTGACCTTGAGAAAGTAACTTTCTTTCTCAAGACCTTGATATCTCTTCTGTCAAATGAGAGAATTGAATTCCAAGCACTCTCCAGCCCCATCCAAACCTAATTTTCTAGAACTCCAAAGTTTTGATGGCATATAATGTTAGGAAGCACAGATATGTTCTCAGAGGGGAGTACGGTTCATTAGCCTGAAAGTCAAGAGACAGGCAGCAGATGCCTAATGATCATGCCTAACTTTGGAGTAAAAGTGACCTGAGCTTGGGTCTTTACTCCGCCACTTACTGATCATGTGATTTTGGATAAATTTGTCACCTTTTCTTTGTTTATTGAAGTATACTTAATTGACAATATTATATTAGTCCAAGTGTACAGCAAAGTGATGTATAAGTATATATATATATTATTTTTCATTATAGGTTATTATAAGACAGTGACTATAGTTCTTTGTGCTATATAATAGGTCCTTGTGGTTTCTCTCTTTTATATATAGTAGTATGTGTATATTAATCCCAAACTACTAATTTATCTCCTCCCTCTGCCCCTTGGCAATCATAAGCTTGCTTTCTATTTCTGTGAGTCTGTTTCTGTTTTGTACATAAGTTGATTTATATTATTCTTTTAGATTCTACATGTAAGTGATATCATATGATGTTTGTCTTTGTCTGGCTTACTTCACTTCATATGATACTCTCTAGGTCCATCCATATTGCTGCAAATGGCATTGTTTTATTATCTTTTATGACTAAGTAGTATCTCAATGTATATACTCCATTGTGTGGTATATATATAAAAAACCATATATTCTTTATCATTCATCTGTCAGTAGACGTTTAGGTTGCTTCCATGTCTTGACTATTGTAAATAATCCTGCTATGAACAATGGGGTGTATATATCTTTTCAAATTTGAGCCATCTTTGGATACATGCCCAGTAGTGGGATTGCAAGGCCATATGAAAACCCTGTGTTAAGTTTCCTTAAGGTCCCTCCATACTATTCTTCATAGTGGAGAATTCAGTTCAGTTTACTTCAGTCGCTCAGTCGCGTCTGACTCTGCGACCCCATGAATCGCAGCACGCCAGGCCTCCCTGTCCATCACCAACTCCCGGAGTTCACTCAGGCTCACATCCATCGAGTCAGTGATGCCATCCAGCCATCTCATCCCCTGTCGTCCCCTTCTCCTCCTGCCCCCAATCCCTCCCAGCATCAGTCTTTTCCAATGAGTCAACTCTTCGCATGAGGTGGCCAAAGTACTGGAGTTTCAGCTTTAGCATCATTCCTTCCAAAGAAATCCCAGGGCTGATCTCCTTCAGAATGGACTGGTTGGATCTCCTTGCAGTTCAAGGGACTCTCAAGAGTCTTCTCCAACACCACAGTTCAAAAGCATCAATTCTTCGGTGCTCAGCCTTCTTCACAGTCCAACTCTCACATCCATTCATGACCACAGGAAAAACCATAGCCTTAACTAGACAGAACTTAATCGGCAAAGTAATGAATTAGCTGCACTAATTTACATTCTCACCAACAGTATAGAAACATTCTCTTTTCTCCATACCCTTTCCAGAATTTATTATTTGTAGACTTTTTAATGATGGCCATTCTGACTGGTATGAGGTGGTACCTCATTGTACAATAGTCTTAATTTGCAGTTCTCTAATAACTAGTGATATTGAGCATTTTTCTCATGTGCCTATTTGCCATCTATATGCCTTTGGAGAAATATCTTTTTAGTCTTTCTGCCCAATTTTTGATTGTGCTCTTATTTTTTAAGCCTTGATTTCCTATAAAATCATGTGTAATACTTCCCTCAAAAAGTTTGTCCTGACAATTAAATTAGATAAAGTATGTGAAATTCCATTCATAGCACCTATTACATGACACCTGAGAGATAGGTAATGAAAGTAAGCCTCTAATGTAATATGAACAGCCTGTTTGAATGTCTTCCCTGGTGGGACTTAGAAAAATGCTTGGAGAGAGGTGGGTGGCAATGAGTAGCTGAATTAGCTCCTGGGTAGCAATACATGGGGTCCAGGGATTCTCATCTAGAGTTGAATTCTCATCCAGTTTGTATAAGGACTAAAGCCAAAACAAGTCAGAAGTGTAGGGAGTGAGTCAGGGACGGATGCTAGCATTGGAATCAGAGCTAGGAATCTGAGCCATGTTTGGAATCAAAAATCTGGGAATGAACAGCATAAGGATGGCATTTAAACCTGTTGAATGAATAGGATCACCCAGCCAGGGGCTTTCAACTTTGACTCCACATAGGAACCACTTGGAGAGCTTGAGAAGGATGCCACTGCTTCAGTAACCCTTAGAGATCCATATGTCATCAGCCTCCAGTGTAGCCTGAGCATCAGGGTCATTAAAAGCTCCGTGTAAGTTTCTGATATCCAGCTGAGGTTGTGAACCACTGACTTAGGGAGAAAGTGTAGATAGAAGAGATTCACGGACTAAGCCCTGAGCCACTCCCAACATTTAGAATATACTATAGAAGGAGGAGTCAGCCAAGGAGACAGAAAGAATCATCTTTGAAACAGGAGAAAAATATACAGAATATAAGAGGAAAAAATGGGCTTCAATAAGGAAAAATGTTCATTGCTGCTGAGAGGCCAGGTAAAATCAGAGCAAAGAAGTGATTAATGGATGTGGTGACAGGGAAGTCCCTGGTGACATACAGTGGAAGTTTCTATGCAGCAGTGAATGTGAATCATGTTTTTAATGCAGTTTCCTTCCTTTGGTTCCTAGCACAGGGCTGAACATGTATTTGAGGACTGGTTGAAGGGGATCTTAGTACTTGCTACATTTGTATACATTCTACAGTGGTGAATGTAGACACCGTGGGTGACATTTTAGGGTAAAACAGATCTTCTTTTTATATATGGCATTAATTTGTTGAATGATGGTTGATTCACTTGAAAGCTATGTATTGTATTCTTGTTATGCTTCATCTACTATTCTAGATTCAGAACTGCTTTGGAAAGCCGTAAATGTTGTTCCCTGAAACATCAGAGTCAATATTTCACAGATAGTGACCGTGACTATTCACAGTCACTTATTCTAAGATGTAAATGATACTTCCCAAAGTCACATCTGTACAACCTGCAGGCTTATATATGACTTATACATCCAGAAGTTTCTAGAAAAGGGTTTGGGAAAGAATGAAAGTAATTTTTATCACAAGTAAATTGCATGGTAATACATTCATGTACTTCAACTTAGCTTGATATTACTCTGGATAAAAAAGTTATTTTTTTTTTGATTTATTAAAAGAAATTTAAGTATAAGAACTAATACTTAAAGTAAAAGAACTTTAAGTTCTAAAGTATGTAGGTTGTGGAACCAGATCTCATGCCAGATTCTTAGGTAATAAAACGACAGCAGAGTATTATGTATGGTTCTAATACAATATTATGAAAAATAAATTCAAATTCGGTGAGTATTTATTGAATAACTACCTTAGGACTGGGCTTCGCTGGTGGTAAAGAATTTTCTGCTAATGCAGGAGACATGGATTCTATCCCTGAGTCAGGAAGATCCCCTGGAGAAAGAAATGGCAGCCTACTCCAGAATTCTTGCCTGGGAAATCCCATGGACAAAGGAACCAGGTGGGCTACAGTCCATGGGGTCACAATAGAGTGGGACATGACTTAGCGACTAAACAACAACAACTCAAGAAACAAAAAATCTCTGCCCTTGAGGAGCTCATAGTCTTTTGTTTTCATTATATCTACCACCTCATCCTGAATATTCTTTGGTTTGGACAATAGGCTTCAAAACCCTGGCCCCATAACATACTGTCCATACTGTCTGTGACACCAAGCAGGTTGCCTCGCCTCTCTCTTCCTCAATTTCCTTAATTATGTAATGTGTCACAGCAAGCCCTTGTTTGACTTTAGAGCACAACTCTAAACTCATAACAAATTTAGAGTTTCTTGGTGTGTTGTGGTTGAATAAATAGAAGCAATCTTAAGAGCAGACATCCCGCATGCAGGAAGTAGGACTGGAAGTAGATTCTTAGTGGCCAAATCCCACCGGAGTCCAGGGCAGGAGAATTCAGGCTGGAATGATGTGCTGTGGCAGTGGGGTTGAAAGTTCAGGTTGTGCCAAGGGCTTCATACTACCTGAGATGCTGCTGCCTTGTTATAGGCATCCTTGGTTATATCTGCAGCAGTTGCCAGCTCCCCTTCTTTGGTCTTTTTCTCTGTCTTTCTTTGCTGCCCTGATGAGTATCTTCAAAGGGGCTTCTTCTTACATCTAACCAAAATCCACTCCTTTTGCTTTTCAACCCAGCCTGAGGAACCAGTCTTATAGTACCCAGACCATGATAAGTGGACTGTTCACATGGTCTCTTGATGGCGTCTATAGGCATATACTCAGTCCCTAACAGAGTTCATTAGAGTCCTAGCTGTGGTTGTTCAAACGATGGACAGTTATTTTTGCTGCTGATGGCATGACTTTAGTTTCAAACTATAAGAATCTATGTTACAACACTTCTGTCAGTGCTTCCCAGAAGTTTCTAATAGCATCTTATCCACAACAGATACCTCTAGAACTACAGAATTTGCTGAATCACATGGTCTAAGCAGCAAACGTGCTTCAAATATAGGCTTTGCTTGCTATGCATGCCTGCGTGAGTGCTAAGTCATCTCTGACTCGTTGTGACCCTATGGACCATAGCCAGCCAAACTCCTCTGTCCACGGGATTCTACAGATAAGAACATTGGAGTGGGTTGCCATTTCCTCCTCTAGGGGATCTTCCTGCCCCAGGAATTGAAACCATGTCTCTTACATCTCCTGCATTGGCAGACTGTTCTTCACCACTAGCGCCATCCAAGAAGCCCCACTCAAGCTTACATCTTTTGCATCACCCAATAAAGGGGTTAATGCAATATTCTCAGTTGCAGAATATGAAGCCTTTAAAAATCAAAGGGAACTACCAAGCATGAGGCTTCTTTCTTGATGAGAGGAGCAACATGGAACAGTTTGCCCTTTGAAACAAGGTGCCAACGGAAATCCTGAAAAACTTCACTGACATATCAGGCCCTGAATCTCTGTAGGTTTTACCTCCCTCCTTCTGGAGCACGTGTGTCTCACCAGGGCATCCAGAGTACTTGAAATACATTTAAATATTAATGTTACAGGTCACTGTAACATGCCTCAGAACATCTAAATGCTCCTGGTCTCTTCAAACTATATTGTTTTAGAAAGCCAGTGAATCAACATAGCGCTAGGACAAGATCCTGAATGTACACTGTTGTTCTATGAATGTGAACTATTTCTGATCATCCTTCAGGGCAGCTGTTGAAAAAGGATTCACAAGATCAATAGCTGTATACCATGGATGGAGGCTTTGTTTCTCTAGTAAAGATAAATATTTGCATAGCAGCTAAAATGCTGCTAAATCTTGGTTAAGTTGTGATAGCCTATTACTAGTCTGAGGGATTCCTTTAGGTTCAGTGCATGAGGTAAATTGAATGGGGAATACAGTGGGAGAAAAGAGAAGGAATAGCAACCCTGTATTGCCTCCTTCAAGTGCCATTTACCCAATACTGCTTTTTCTTAATTGAGTTGTAGCTTAATACAGCAAACTTTACCAATTTTAAGTGTGAAAAACTGATGCATTTTAACAAATGTATATGGCCATTTAAGCGCAAGTCTGGTGTTTCTTCATATCCGTATAGTCTCTCCAAAGAAGTGACCTATAATTTCCTGATTTGCAAGCTTTTCTAGAGGTTTTATTTTTTCCTTTAATTTAATTCAATTGGGAACAGAGGGCATTCTCTCTAAGCTTTCAATCTTTCAAAGCTTAATAATAATTGCTTTATGTCCTGGAACATGATCTATATTGATGAAAATTCTGTGTATACTTGGTGTATTCAGCAGTTGTCCACATGTTCTATAACATACGGACAGTTTGGTTAAGGGGATTGATCTATATTTTGTCTAATTGCCCTACCAATTACTGAGAGATAAGTTTTTAAAAACTTCAAACATTGCTTTAGGTATACAAGTTTTGGTATCATATATTTTGAAATTCTGTTTTATATACATTTATATTCATTCCCTCATGGCTCAGACGGTAAAGAATCCACCTGCGGTGCAGGAGACCTGGATTCGATCCCTGGGGTGAGAAGATCCTCTGAAGGATGGCATGGCAACCCACTCTGTATTCTTTCCTGGAGAATCCCCATGGACAGAGGAACCTGGTGGGCTACAGTCCATGGGTTCACAAAGAGTTGGACATGACTGAGTTACTAAGCATAGCATAGGACATATTTATCAGTTCAGTTCAGTTGCTCAGTTGTGTCCGACTCTTTGCGACCCCATGAATCGCAGCACGCCAGGCCTCCCTGTTCATCACCATCTCCCGGAGTTCACTCAGACTCATGTCCATCGAGTCCATGATGCCATCCAGCCATCTCATCCTCTGTCATCCCCTTCTCCTCCTGCCCCCAATCCCTTCCAGCATCAGAGTCTTTTCCAATGAGTCACCTCTTCGCATGAGGTGGCCAAAGTACTGGAGTTTCGGCTTTAGCCTCATTCCTTCCAAAGAACACCCAGGGTTGATCTCCTTCAGAATGGACTGGTTGGATCTCCTTGCAGTCCAAGGGACTCTCAAGAGTCTTTTCTAACACCACAGTTCAAAAGCATCAATTCTTCTATTTGCTTAATATGTTTTTTTTTTAAATTTTACTTCCAGTCTACTGGTGCATTGGATTTAAATTCTGTCTCTTACAGAAATGAGATAGTAAATTGTTGCCTTTTTACACTGCCCAATAATCTATCTTTTGAATGGAGGATGTAGTCTATTTACATACAATGTGATTTTAATGTGTTATATTTAAACTAGCTGTTTTTCTTTTCTTTTTTTTTTAATTTGTCTAATCCAGATTTTGTTCTTTGTTTCTCCTTTTTGATTTTTTTTTGTATTCAGTTTCTTTTAGTTCCTTCAACATTTTTTCTTTTACTTCTTTAAATATACTCATAATATGTTCTTCAGAGTCTCTTTATGCTAAAGTAAGCAGTTCATTTTGCACAGATTCAGTTTCTATTGACTGCTCTTTTTATTTTTTTATTTTTCTAAATTTGGGTCAAATTTTTGCTGGTTTAAGAACTTCCCTGGCGGCTCAGATGGTAAAAGTGTCTGCCTACAATGAGGGAGACCTGGGCTCAATCCTTGGGTTGGGAAGATCCCCTGGAGAAGGAAATGGCAACCCACTCCAGTACTCTTGCCTGGAAAAGCCCATGGACAGAGGGGTCTGATAGGCTACAGTCCATGGCATTGCAAAGAGTCAGACTTGACTGAGCAACTTCACTTTTGCTGGTTTAGAAAGCTTTGGTTAAAGCTTACTTCAATCAAGCTTACTTTAAGACACAGATAATACACTATTAGCTCAGGACTTTTTCATATTCTCCTGAGGATTATTTGGGTTTTATTAGCTGGCTAACTTGCTTACGTTTAAATTGAAAACTTATTTTTCCCCAAGTATGAAACTACTGATATTAGTTTCTATGCCTTCCCTCTGTTGATCTTTTAGTCTGTTCCCCTGTGTACCTTCCTTGTTCTTGAGTACTTTGGGGATAAGACAAAGAGTTAGGTTAAAATAGTGTTTACCTTCTTTATGGTTTCCTTGCCTCTAAAAGTCCCCCATAGTTTTCAGCTTTTCTGCCATCCTTGCGCATTGTATTCTAATACTTCAAGTATGTCAAATTTTATATTTCTGCCACTTGCGAAGTTCATGGTTGAAGAAGACACTTAACAAGGGAAAACAGAAAATTCACATATCTGGTTCCACACACATCTCTATTCCATGAGTAGATGTCTTTCAGGAATTTTATCCTTAACCACAGAGATACCTGCATTTTATTCCACGTGTGCATAGTTTGGTTTCCAACTAGCAAGTTAGACAGTTTATGAATTGAAATGGGTCTCACTTCTGAAATTCTTTCCCTGCTAGAACTTATCTTGGAAACTTTCATCCACTTTTCCATTTCTGAGCTGCAGTTTTCCCTACCATGGTTTCCACAACTAGAGACGCATGTGTTGGACAGCCCTTGAGCCAGAAAGCCACAAATTTCCATTCTTACCCCTTCTAATTGCATTTCTTCTAAATTAAACTCCCCAATCTGTCTGTTTTTGCCTATTTCCAGTGCTTTTTTTAAAATTATATCAGCATTTTATGGTTGTTTTCTGTAGGATTTTATCTGACCATTCTCTTCCAGAATTATCAACCCGATTATCTAACCATGACTCGGCAGGGCACTCATGTATTGAGTTTGGTTTGATCTTTAAGCTTCGGGCTTCCCTAATGGCTCAGATGGTAAGGAATCTGCCTGCAAACAAGAGACCTGAGTTTAATCCCTGGTCAGGAAAATCTCCTGGAGTAGGGAATGGCTACCCAATGCCATATTCTTACCTGGAGAATTTCATGGACAGGGGAGCCTGGTGGCCTGGAGTCCAGTGGGTCACAAAGACCCATGCGGTTGCAAAGAGCCAAACAAAACTGAGTGACTAACAGTTTTACTTTAAGCCTTAGGCCACAGCTAGTTTTAACTGCAGGGAGGAGGCTTCCTGATTAGGCAGCCGCTGCTGCTGCTGCTAAGTTGCTTCAGTTGTGTCTGACTCTGTGCGACCCCAAAGACATCAGCCCACCAGGCTCCCCAGTCCCTGGGATTCTCTAGGCAAGAACACTGGAGTGGGTTGCCATTTCCTTGTCCAATGCATGAAAGTGAAACGTGAAAGTGAAGTCGCTCAGTCGTGCCCGACTCTTCACGACCCCATGGACTGTAGCCTACCAGGCTCCTCCATCCATGGGATATTCCAGGCAAGAGTACTGGAGTGGGATTCCATTGCCTTCTCCTGCCAACAGCTCCTGCAGATACTTGGGCTCAAGCAAAGTATCTAATTTTACTTACTATCTTGGCCAGGATGGGAGTAGGTATTATGATTTTAGGAGTTTTTACTTTGTCTTTCCTGCCACCCTAGATATCAATATTTCTCAGTTTAAACTTACCCAATAAATAGCTACAGGTTTCTTTGTAGAAAGGCTGGGTAGGTCACTATTTTAGATATTTGCTATGATATAGATAAATGGAAACCCCACCTCTAATTCCATTGATGGCATCTGGATGCAAGAACTAGAGCATGTCTAGAAACTTGGCTTTCCACGTTTGCTTACCATCAATTCAGCGGACCTCAGCTTTCTTCTCATTCATTCCTGATCTCTTACTTGTATATGTTAAGCAACGCTTTTGATTGCCTATCTATCTTACCCCCAGAAACATCATGCTCTATTAGTCAGCTCCATAGGTCTCTGCAGGCATGGCTCCTCTGGGAGCTATCCTGATCTTATTTTCCCTTACAATGAATACACTCACTTGGTCCTGAAAGTCAAGTGTTGCCACTTGGTTTTTGCTGTTCTGTGATTTTACTATCTCAGTTCTTTTTGGGAAATTCAATTCTGTAATTGCATTTATTACCATTAACCCCAGACTTCAGAGAACAGATATTGCTGAACTTCTCAATAATACTAGTATCCCCATAATCAAAGTGCTCATTTTCCTTTGGCAAATAAAGTCCTCTGAGTTTTCATGAATAATACATCTAGGTGGTAATTTTTCTAATCTTATAGAGCAAATACATTCAGGCTTGACTACTTCTCTTTTGAGCCCTTCTTCCAAGGTTGCCATGGACCTGTAGCATCTACATTTTATATAAACCAAAGTTAAGCTCCAAAGAGGGAGTCATAAGGTTAGTAAGCACGAGAGCCAGACTCCTGTTAACAAAAGCCCAATCCCCTTCATCATGATAAAAAGATTCAAACAGTTTTGTTTTGTTACAGGTTGCTTTTTATTTGTGGTTTTAACTTATTTAATTGGTTGACCTGCTAGTTAGAATTGAATGAGCCAATCTGAGGTGATTTAGATTTTATTTCTACTAATTTTCTAGCCAGCTAACATTTTTAGAGGAACAGTGACAGTTTAGAAGTATTTGTAGAATCAGAAGAGGAAAGAGAAATATGTTGCAGAGGGTGTTGTATATGCCACGCTGTGATTGAAAAATAATAATAATAAACTCCTGTTGTTCATTTGTGCAAGGTTTGAAACATGCATTGAAGCCCTCATTCTAATCCAGCCAGATTTTTATTTTCTCAGGAAACAATAATTGCCCTGCCTTTGTCTGAGGGGATTTGCATTGCACAAGCGGTGTGTGGCTCCACTGGTTCTGCAAAGAATAGTTCATGACTGAATAGCCTCCTCTGGGACTTGAGTTCTGATTGAAATTCAGGAACAATACCAGCTCAAAGCTCGCTTATAGCCCTAGAAGTTAAAAAGGGAGTCCAACCATGTGAAGACACGGGTGTGTTGCTCTCGTACACATTGACTTAGGAATCTCCAAAACCATCCACTCCCAGTCTGTAGTTTAAAAAAAAAAAAAAAGGTTTCTATATTACTAAATATGTGTATTTAGCCATATCTCTGGATCTCTGTGCTTCCATTTAAAGTGAAATTGAAAGTCCCTCAGTTGTGTCTATTTGCGACCCCAAGGACTATACAGTCCATGGAATTCTCCAGGTCAGAATACTGGAGTGGGTAGCCTTTCCCTTTTCCAGGGCATCTTCCTGACCCAGGAATCAAACCAAGGTCTTCTGCATTGCAGGCTGATTTTTTTTACCAGCTGAGTGATCAGGGAAGCCCCTTTGTTTGGAAACTAGGGGGAATAATCCTTAACTTGTAGGGTTATTGCAGAAGTTCTCAATCTCAGGACTACTGATATTTTGGTCTAGGTAATTATTGTTGTGGTGCCAGTGGTATAGAATCCACCTGCCAGTACAGGAGACTCAAGAGACATGGATTTAGTCCCTGGGTCAGGAAGATTCCCTGGAGGAGAAAATGGCAACCCACTCTAGTATCCTTGCCTGAGAAATCCCATGGACAGAAGAGCCTGGCAAGCTACAGTCCATGGAGTTGCAAAGAGTCCGACAGAACTGGGTGACTAAGCACACACAATTATCGTTGTGAAGGCTGTTTTGCATGTTATAAGAGCATCCCTGGCCTCCACTCATTAGATGCCAATAGCACTCCTTATCTACCCTCTCATAGCAACCAAAAATTTCTCTGTGTTACCAAATATCCCCTAGGGGATGGGTCGCACAGAGTCGGACACGACTGAAGCGACTTAGTAGCAGCAGCAGCAGCAGGGGATAAAACCATGGCCCTCTTCTACCCTTAGATCGCCATTAAGAACCACTGGGTTGTTTTAAAGATGATAATATATAATAATTACTTGTCTTTCTTATGGTACATGTGTGACATGCCAGACATGCCCTGAGGGCCTTCAACAGTCTATCATTTCCTCCTCACAACAGCCTTATAATAAAATAGGATAAAGTGAGTGCTCTTGGGGCTTCCCAGGTGGCTCAGTGATAAGGAATCTGCTTGCCAATGCAGGAGACACAGGAGACACAGGTTCAATCCCTGAGTCAGGAAGATCCTCTGGATAAGGCAATGGCACCCCACTCCAGTATTCTTGCCTGGAAAATCTCATGGACGGAGGAGCCTGGTAGACTACAGTCCATGGGGTCACGCAGAGTCAGACACGACTGAGTGACTTCACTTTCACTTCTCACTTTCATGCACTGGAGAAGGAAATGGCAGCCCACTCCAGTGTTCTTGCCTGGAGAATCCCAGGAACAGGGGAGCCTGGTGGGCTGCCGTCTATGGGGTCACGCAGAATCGGACATGACTGAAAGGACTTGGAGGCAGCAGCTTGGTTTGTAGAAGTAGTTGATGAGTAAAAACAGATCAACTTTACCAGTGTCAGAGTTGAACTCTGGTTATTCAGTCCCACAGCCTGTGCTCTAAACCTGTCCAAGTAGTAGAGCTTCCTGACGGGCAGCATCAGTGTCACCTGGGAGCTTGCGGAAGAATCCTAAGCCCTATCCTAGTCGGACAGAATCAGAAACTTCATTTTAATAAGATCCTAGTAATTCACATGCATATCAGAGTTCTAGAAGTGCTGAGAAAAAGTATGTTGCATAGTCTCTCAAATTGGTAGGAGCTTATATCAGTCAGGGTTCTTCAAAGAAGCAGAACCAACTCTGTGTGTGTGTGTGTGTGTGTGTGTGTGTGTGTGTGTGTGTGTGAGGAGAGAGAGATTTTAAGGAAGTGATTCACATGATTGTGGAAGTGCCAACACAAAATTTGCAGTGTAGGCCAGCAAGGTGGAGATCTAGGGAAAAGTTGAAGTTTGAGTCCAGAGATTGTCTGCTGGCAATACCTTTTTTCTTGGGAGAGGTCCGTCTGTATTCAATTAAGGCTTTCAACTGATTGGATTTGACTCAAAGTCCACTGATTTAAAGGTTGTTGTGGTCTAGTTGCTAAGTTATGTCCAACTCTTTTGTGACCCCATGGACTATAGCCCACCAAACTCCTCTATCCATGGGATTTCCCAAGTAAGAATACTAGAGTGGGCTGCTATTTCCTTCTCCTGGGAATCTTCCTAAACCAGTGATCAAACCCATGTCTCCTGCATTAACAGGTGGTTCTTTACCACTGAGCCATCAGGGAAGCTGATTTAAAGGTTAATATCACCCAACAAACACTTACACAGAGACAATGAGAACAATTTTTGATGGGATACCATGGACTGGGCCAGCCAAGTTTACTGGATGCCATCACAGCATCCAGTAAATATTAGCTCTTTTTGTTCTTTTTGAATATTGAGGGAATTAAAGCCTGATTTTTCTGCTTGTAAATATGCAAGTTATACTGTTAACAGAGTTGTAGATGAGTGATTCTGCTGGTTTCAGAATTCTAAGAAAATAACTTCTGATCAAATAGAGACCAAGGAGTGCAACTTGTAGAAGGAGAATACATCTGAGCATGAAGGGGTATCAGTGGAACCAAATCATGCTTTGAATCCAGACAGGTCTGGGTTCAAATCCCAGCTCTGAAACCCCCAGTGGTGATCATGGACAAAGTACCCTGCTTGTGTAAGCATCTGTTTCTCCATCTGAGATGGAAAGGAACAGGAAACACATTTCAGGGCTCTTGTGAGGGCAGAGGAAGGTACCATCTCTAGTGCACCGCTCGGTGCCTAACATAGGCCTGGGGCAGCTGATTTAAAACTGACTCACTCACGAGTCTGCCTTTCCTCTCTCCCTCCCTCCATTCATTCTTCTTTCCACCCATATTTGAAGAGCTCATGAATACTTTTTTTTTTTTCTTTAAACTCTGGATACTATTGTAAGGTTGGTGGCACAGAATAAATAGAAACATGATCCGACCTTCTGTGGTTTACAACCTAGTAGGAGAAACAGAAAGGCAAACAGACATGTGTGATGTTACGTGAAAGTCTGTTCAGAGTGAAGGTGTATTTACAATGCAATGATTTTATAGAAAAGAAGGCCAAAGTCCTACTGAAGAGCTCAATGGGGGGCTTTAGAGAGGGGGTGGTGTTTGAAGTGAGGCTCAGAGGATGCATCAGAACTTGCAGGCCGATGCTGGGAGACGAGAACCCTCTGGTGTGCACGGTCATGAAAGTCTTTCCTAGGAAGAGTGCATGCCCTGTGCTGTGGTTGGCATACAGCATGGGAGGGAGAGAAGGCCAGAGGTGGGGCAGGAGGGGCGAACAGGTAGACACATCAGATGTGGAAGAGCCTTTGTTGCCAAGTGTCCAGGAGCCTGGACTTTACCTGATAGGCAGTGGAGATCTATGAAGTAAGAGAGGAACACAATTGTTTATGTTTTAGAGAAGATCACTCTGGAGCACGGAGTAGTGTAAGAAAGGGAAGAGTCCTTTCCACTCTCTGTCTCTCTCCTGTGACTCCCTTCTTTTTTTGTACCATACTCCATACTCTTCTCTCTCTCTCTCTCTGTCTCTATTTCTCTCTCTCTCTGTCTCTATTTCTCTCTCTTTCTCACACACACACATGTGCCCTCATAATTAGCACTTACCTGGAAAGAAGTCCAGGTGACCTGGAATGATCAGTCCAAATTCTCTCTTATTAAGTACTTCTGAGTCCCTCATTTCAGTAGTAACCAAAACTTAGATGACCAGAGTTTCTGAGGCATCTCTAAACTTAGCAGAGAAACAAATCATAAAACTAAAAAAGGAGAATTAAACGAGGCTATATTTTTCAGTCTCACCTCCTTATTTCTTAAGCAGGTGGTATTTTTGATCCAGTAGAAAAGCTAAACTGCCTTGTGAGTAAAAGTCACATACCCTAATATTAAAACTTACCCCAAAGCCCCAGAAGCAAGGTTCAAGTTATGCAGGGGTAAAGGCAGGCAAAATTATTGGAGTATTAATTAATGAATTGCTATAGTAATTTTCAAGGTTGGAAACCACTCAAGTCCATGTCTTAAAGGTTCCCACAGAGCTCAGAATGTGGGAATGCCTTGGACTTGAGGCAAAACTGAAACAGAGGCCAAAGTTGTGAAAGGAGGTATCTGGCGCCACTAGTCCTGTCGAACTTGTGGTGCAGTTCTCTGTATCCAAAAACAAGATCAGTAGTACCAGACCCTTGAAGTCCCTTGGGTCCTAGAAGCCAGGCAGACCCAGAAAAGAATTTGTCACAGGCTGGGGACCAGAGAACAGACAGTGGAAGCAGACAGACAAGCCTGGGGTCAGGGCAGCTTTACATGGGGCATCCCTGTGACTACATCACTTCACTTCTCAGCACCAGCTGCCTAACCTATGAAATGTGAGAAAAAAAACCCATCTCACAGTGCTAGGTTGAAATGAAAACGAGATGGTATATCAAAAACACTGGGTAAAGAATTAATACCAAATAAATACTTGTTGAATAAATGAATGAAGGGATATATTGTCAGTTCAGTCATCTTTACATGGGGCATCCCTGTGACTACATCACTTCACTTCTCAGCACCAGCTGCCTAACCTATGAAATGTGAGAAAAAAACCCATCTCACAGTGCTAGGTTGAAATGAAAATGAGATGGTATATCAAAAACACTGGGTAAAGAATTAATACCAAATAAATACTTGTTGAATAAATGAACGAAGGGATATATTGTCAGTTCAGTCACTCAGTCCTGTCTGACTCCTTGCAACCACATGAAATGCACATGCCAGGCCTCCCTGTCCATCACCAACTCCCGGAGCTTGATCGAACTTTTGTCCATTGAGTTGATGATGTCATCCAACCATCTCATCCTGTGTCATCCCTTCCCCTCCTGCCTTCAATCTTTCCCAGCATTAGGGTCTTTTCTAAAGAGTCAGTTCTTTGCATCAGATGGCCTAAGTATTGTAGTTTCACCTTCAGCATCAGTCCTTCCAATGAACACCCAGGACTGATTACTTTTAGGATTGACTGGCTTGATCTCCTTGTAGACCAAGGGACTCTCAAGAGTTTTCTCCAAATATACTTGTTGAATAAATGAACGAAGGGATATATTGTCAGTTCAGTCACTCAGTCCTGTCTGACTCCTTGCAACCACATGAAATGCACATGCCAGGCCTCCCTGTCCATCACCAACTCCCGGAGCTTGATCGAACTTTTGTCCATTGAGTTGATGATGTCATCCAACCATCTCATCCTGTGTCATCCCTTCCCCTCCTGCCTTCAATCTTTCCCAGCATCAGGGTCTTTTCTAAAGAGTCAGTTCTTTACATCAGATGGCCTAAGTATTGTAGTTTCACCTTCAGCATCAGTCCTTCCAATGAACACCCAGGACTAGTTACTTTTAGGATTGACTGGCTTGATCTCCTTGTAGACCAAGGGACTCTCAAGAGTCTTCTCCAACACCACAGTTCGAAAGCATCAATTCTTCGGTGCTCAGCTTTCTTTATAGTCCAACTCTCACAGGACCACAGGAAAAACCATAGCCTTCACTAGGTGGACCTTTGTTGGCAAAGTAATATCTCTGCTTTTTAATATGTTGTCTAGGTTGGTCATAGCTTTTCTTCCAAGGAGCAAGTGCCTTTTAATTTCATGGGTGCAGTCACCATCTGCAGTGATTTTGAAACCCAAGAAAATAAAGTCTGTCACTGTTTCCATTGTTTCCCATCTATTTGCCAAGAAGTGATGGGACCAGATGCCATGATCTTGGTTTTTTGAATGTTGAGTTTTAAGCCCGCTTTTTCACTCTCCTCTTTCAGTTTCATCAAGAGGCTCTTTAATTCTTCTTCATTTTCTGCCATAAGGGTGGTGTCATTTACATATCTGAGGTTATTGATATTTGTCCGGGAAATCTTGATGCCAGCTTGTGCTTCATCCAGGCCAGCATTTCGCATGATGTAGTCTGCATATAAGTAAAATAAGCAGGATGACAATATACAGCCTTGTCATACCCCTTTCCCAGTTTGGAACCAGTCTGTTATTCCATGTCCGGTTCTAACTGTTGCTTCTTGACCCGCATACAGATTTCTCAGGAGGCAGATAACGTGGTCTATCTCTTTAGGCATTTTCCACAGTTTGTTATGATCCACACAGGAATATATAAATGGACAGAAAAATGACTTTCCTCCAACTCCCAAAACTCAAGGAGAGAGAGAGATGCAGGTGACAGAGCAAAGATATGTTCAGTAAAGGATTTTGACCCGAGGAGGGCCATGGTTCAGGATGAGGGTGAGGTCCACTGGGGAAGTCCACCCACGGGGTTGCTGCTGAGAGAGAAGCCTATGAGGTTTCTGCCTCTCTGGTTGTTAGAACTTAGAGAGCTCACCCACTACTAAGCCACTTTAGGGTGACTTGCTTACTTTAGAGTGACTCTTGGGAGAACCCCAGAAAATGTGCCCTTCTCATGAGAAGTAGTGCCATTTCAGCAAAAATAAATATAAAATTTTAAAATAATAAAAAAGCCTCTGAAGAGATCCAGATAAGACGAGCCTCCCCTCATCTCATGTTAACTTCATCTCGTATTCTCCTCAACAACTCTTCCAAATTCCAACTATTTTCCTCTGTTCCACTGCTGACCAGTCAGCCCCTTATTTTGAGCCTCCACTCTGAGCTGATGGCTCCCTCTCACTTCTGAGAAGGGACTTTTTGGATCCTGTCTGTCTCAATTTCCCTCGTCTCCATCTTAAGCTGTGTCTCACCTGGCCCTCCTCTCTCCTCCTCCCTTCTGTCTCACAGGAGGCAGCCTGCTAGAGTGAGGAGCCCCATGGGGAAATATGGAGCTGCGGATACCTGTAGACTTTGCATAATATCCTATTATCAGTTCAGTTCAGTCGCTCAGTCGTGTCCAACTCTTTGCGACCCCATGAATCGCAGCATGCCAGGCCTCCCTGTCCATCACCAACTCCTGGAGTGGTACTCACCATTTATATAAAACTGAGCCTCAATATTTTCATCTGAAAAATGAGGGGTTTAAATAACTTGCTCTATTTTTCTCAAACAGCATAAAATACATCAGCTTGTTGGACTGTAGTTATTAAAATTAACAGCCATTCTAACTGTCCTTCCACACATCCACATATGTTCAGCTGTCCTTAATCCCTGTGTGATTTACTTGCATCCTCCAAAATCATGTCAGTTGGGTTTTCGTCTAAGCAGGGTCACTCATTTTTTGTCTTGTTTATTTGACAGGGGAGGGAGGAGAAATCAATGAATTGAGGTATTTTCTGTATATTTTGATTAATAATAATTAAAAATGATAATATTTACTTGACTTATTATATGCCTGGCACTGTAATAAGTGTTCTCCATGTTAAAATGTTTGGTGAAGTCCTCATACAGGCCTATGGAATTAGTATTATATTCTCCACTTTTTTGGTGTTGCATAAACAGGCTCAGTGGCACTAACTGGCTTGTCCAGGTTCATATGACTAAGAGTGAGTCAGACCAGGATTCCAACCAATGCGCCTGGCATCTAGAGCCTCATTCCTGAACTCCCAATCTACAACCCCTTTCCATGATCACATTGTCTCCTCCCTACCCTCCACATCCAGTTGCAGTTGACTTCTCCTCCCCCAGTCTATTTACTTTGCCATCTCAGGCTCATGCCCAGTGCAGAGACTGTCACGTGTGCCATCCATCGATTGACAGATTCCACAAATATTCACTGAGCCCTGCTAGGTTCCCCTCAGGAACATTAGGAATAAAACAAAATAAAAAAGCTAACAACAACAACAAAACAACTAATAGCAATATGAGTATAAAAATGAACTGTATTCCAAGTCTGGGGTAGCGCAAAAAGGCTGCATAATTTATATCATTTTAGCATACAGGCTATGTGAATCATCCAATATATGAGATGAGAAAATATTGTTTCTAAATTATTCAGCTGTTAAAAGAGTATGAGTGTTTTACTTCTGTGACCATTAAACAAAAACACAAAATTATTAAAACAAAAACAAAAAAATGTAGAAAAATCTTCTAGAGCCACTACTGTGACTGGCCTGCTGGGTCCTCCTCTAGCTCACTCATGAGCTTTGTTTTCAGTTATACAGGTAATAGCCCAGCACACCTATCCCTACCACAAGACTCTTCTCTGTGTTATAAGTCAGAGAACATCAGTGGACATTTGTGAACACCCCAGAGAATGAAGAGATCACAGAGAAGCCATGCATTCTAGAATACAGGGTGAAATGTAGTCTTGCTAAAGGAGCATTGGAAAGACAGCAGTGAGACCACTTCTTATTCCAGCTCTAAGTAACCATCAGCTTGTAGTTTGACCAGGTTGATGACCCTCACCTGGGCTTGACCGCAATTTTTCTATCTTTAAAAGGAGGAGATGGATTAGATTTGGTTTGTGATGTTATGATGCTCTGAAATATAGATTAGATCAGAAATCAAGGGAGAAAGACTCCAGGGAAAGATTCATAAAATTACTCAAAATCCCTCCCTTTGACAAAGGGCCAAAAATTTAAAAGAAAGAGATCCATGATTTTTCAGTTGGATAAGTAGGTCTTCTGTCCAACCTCACCTCTGGGACATTTCTGAACTACAGCTCTGGTGACAATCTCTGCTGAGGCAGGATTAGCAAGGTGACACAGAGGTGTTGCCTTGATTCAAGAAGGAGGCAGTTAGATGAGGATCAGACAGCATCGTTATCTTCACTAAAGTGATGTCTCACCTTGTCTGTGAGTATTTGGCTGACATCTCAGTTCTCCGAAGCTCCAAATTCAGAATGACACCCTTAGTAGGACTCTTTTCTTCTAGAAATAATGCTGACTTAAATTGGTTATAGTTTTGCCCGGATGGTAAATGACAAGGCAATCTTATGTCATTTAGCATCCTCTTGATAACATTTATGTGAAAGCTGGAAATTGTTATTGCATCTAAACAGAAGAAAGCCATGTTTACAAAGTTATTATTAAATGTGAGAGCTCTGCCTTACTAACTCCACCTGCCATCAAGCCTTTTTGGAAATGGAAGTAGATAATTATCTTATTCACACTTATTTAGCAAGCATTTTGCAGCAGTACTTGGAATTCAGAGAAGGGGAGATACTTGTGGGGTGATGGGCTATAGCAACTGCTTGGGCTTTGTTTAAGGGACCATTGCTGAGCACTTTATTCAGGGAAAGAAAAAAAAAATCTCTAGGTCTCCCAGACAAATTCTTAAGTGGGAAAAGATGGCTGAAGTAGAGGATGGGTGTGAAAAATGAATTCAACAGATTCTTTTTTCCCTTTTCCCAGAGCTCAAGTGCCCTGGTGAAAAGGAGGGGTATTTGTACATGGAGAAGCTACTTTAGGAAATTGAGAAGGCTTTCCTCTACTTAACAGAGTGAGAAACGTGAAGTGAGGCATGAAAAAGGAATTCACTTAAGAGTCTCTCCAGTCTCCACCCTTCTGCAAGGATGGTGGTGGTGGCAGCTGCTACTTGCAAGAGTTTTTTTTTAGTGAGGATTAATCCCCACCTTCACCACTGAGATGCAAAATCACAATTTGAAGACCAAAGGAGACAGCCCAATCCATTAAAATGAAAGCTGGTGCTAGCCTGTACTTTGCCTTTGACTCAATGTGTTAACTACCTAAGTCTTATTTTCTTCACCTGATTGGCATCTCTACCCTCCCATCCCTTTGCTTCAGTGTCTCTTTTCCTTCTAGAGCTTTCAAGTAAAGTTTCATTGCAGGCAAAGGGCTCCACTGTTAAAAGCATTTGCAAATCAAAGGAACGGATGAGGTCTAAGAGTACTTGAGGTTTTCCTATCTAGGATTCTAACATAGAAATTTTTACTGTTTATGAAGGCTCTGAGCAAGTGATTTTATTAAGCACTGATGTTCTTTCTGCCAGTTGGGCTGCTATTCCTACAGGAGGCCCCTTCCTAAGTCAGCCGAATTCTTCGTATGAAGTTATGGTCATCAGAATTCAACAAACAGTTTCCTATGTTCTGTGACATTTCCTTTTGCTCCTGTAGTACAAATTCCCAATGGCACTAAAAAAGCAAAGAAATGCACATAGTATTCTAGGAGAACCAATATATCAATTTATTGCGTTTGGTCAAGTCCAGGGCATGCGACGAGAGTCATTCTTATCATGCCCATTTTCCAGACACTGGGCCCTCAGAGTAGAGTAACTTGCAGAGGGCAACATGGAGAGTCAAGAGCAGGGTTAGGATTTGAGTCTGGGGCTTTCTGAACTAACTGCAAGATCTGCTCCATGAGGCCACACTTGCATTTTGCACCACTTTATTTAGGCTAAAAGTCCAAAACTTCAGACAGCTCACCTAAGCTCTACCCTGGACTCCACCCATCTCAGACTGTGGCTCCTGCCAGTGGTTTTGCCTGGGCCACAGACTCCAAAAAGCCATTCAGCAAGCACAGTGCTCAGAGGTGGGGGAAAACCAGGGCCTCTTCTCAGAAGCCAGGGATGCTGAGTGTTACTGGAGATTTTAAGGTAGTTGAGGGTAAAAAAAATGTCAAATGTATAAATGAAAACAACTTCATTTTGTTAATCCTGAAATGCAACAGGTCTCAGACTGAACTCAAATTAGAGAACAGATTTAAATATACACCCCAAGTTACTGACAAAATGGCAATTGTTGTCAGTCGCTAAGTTGTGTCCAACTCTTTGCAACCCCACAAACTGCAGCACGCCAGGTTTCTCTGTTCTTCTCTATCTCCAAGAGTTTGCTCAAGCTCATGTTCATTGAGTTGGAGATGCCATCCAACCATCTGATCCTCTGCTGACTCCTTCTCATTCCTTCAATCTTTCCCAGCATCAGGGTCTTTTCTAATGAGCCGGTTCTTCACATTAGGTTGCCAAAATATTGAATGGATAATGGTAGAGAGTTCTGACAAAATGTGGTCCACTGGAGAAGGAAATGACAAATCATTTCAGTATTCTTGCCTCAAGAATGCCATGGGAAAAAATGGCAGTAATGATCATAATCACTATCATTTATTCAACATCTATTATGATCTGGGTCCTTTATAGATGTGACTTCATATAAGCCTCACAGCATTTAAGCCTCACTGGCCTGTGAGGAAGATAATATAAAACCATTTTCAAATAAGGAAATTGAGGAGTAGCAAGGCTTAGTACTCAGATGGTGAAGAGTCTGCCTGCCATGTGGGAGACCCGGATTCAATCTCTGGGTTGGGAAGATCCCCTGGAGAAGGGCATAGCGATCCATTTTGGCATTCTTGCCTGGAGAATTCCATGGACAGAGAAGCCTGGTGGGCTACAGTCCATGGGGTCACAAAGAGTCAGACTCGACTGAGCGACTAACACACACACAAGGCTTAGTAACCTACCCAAAGTCATATGGGTAATATGTGGAGTTTTCACTCTCTCTTTGTGGGAAACTCATTGTAATTCTATCATTTTGTTCTGATTCCCTTCTGATCAAAGGGTGAGAGGACTTAAATCTGTGCCTTATATCTGAGTTCTTCCAGTTTAGGCTTTTTTTTTTTCCCTCCACTGGAACCAGATAGGATGGAATCTCATTATGATGATGGAGCCAAAGTACATTCTCCTTCTGTGTTTGGTACTTCATGTCTGGAATGATGGGAAGAAAGAAATTAGCCAAAAATTCATTTGCACACACAGTTCTCTGTCAGCGTCTGGAGATTTTTTTGATTGTCACAATTGTGCACAGGGTGTGAGGGGGAAAACTGCCAGCATCTGGACTTTGATAAACACTCCATCATGAAGAGAACAGTGCCCCACAACAGAGAATCATGTAGCCCCAATGAAAATAGTGTGAAGGCTGGAAAATCTTTCCCTAGCCCAATGCCAGGTGCCTAGTAGGAAATAAGCAAGCATGCTTTCCTTACCATCCTAGTTAAAGCTGCACCCTCTGGTCACTATTCTCTTATCAGTCTGATTTTATTTTACGTTTGTTCACATAGATGTCTGTTTTCCTGACTTGGATACAAAAGGGCTTGGACTAGTTCTGCCTGCCTAGAGTTCTCTGTAGGGCACAGCAAGTAGAGTAGAAACTGAATAAATATTTATTAACACTCAGTGAATGAATGAATGAGTAATCATAGTGTAGAGTGTTCAAACAAGTTACATCTACTCTTGTAACTGAAAACAGAGACCACAGTTCTCCCCTTTATCTACAAAGTGTGCTCTGGACTTTGAGAGCCTGCTCTAGCTCCAGGCCATTAAACACCACACATTCAGTTTGAAATCCTTTATTCTCTGATTTGCTGGGCAATTTCGTAGATCTAAACAATTACACTGAACCTTAGTGCCACTGTGTGATTTTCCTAACTAGGCACTTTACTGCTTCCTAGGACTCTCATCATTCCTGATTCAAGGAGAAATACTGATATCTACAGACACTTACCCCTCATGGTCTGAAAACTTCAGAGACTTGAGCCTTGAGGAAATGGGGACCCTCTGAGACTCAAGTGAAAGTGAGACACCTGAGGGGCATGTCATCCCAGCTGTAGATAGTAATAAAAGGAGAAGATGAAATTCGGACAGATTCCAAATTGGGAAAGGAACACATCAAGGCTGTATACTGTCACCCTGCTTATTTAACTTATATGCAGACTATACCATGCAAAAATCTGGGCAGGATGAAGCACAAGCTGGAATCAAGTTTCCCGGGAGAAATATCAATAACCTCAGATATGCAGATGACACCACCCTTATGGCAGAAAGCAAAGAGGAACTAAAGAGCCTCTTGATGAAACTGAAAGACGAGAGTGAAAATGTTGGCTTAAAACTCAACATTCAGAAAACTAAGATCATGGTTTCTGGTCACACCACGTCTTGGCAAATAGATGGGAAAACGGTGGCAGACTTTATTTTCTGGGGCTCCAAAATCACTGCAAATGGTGACTGCAGCCATGAAATTAAAAGATGCTTGCCCCTTGGAAGAAAAGCTATGACCAACCTAGACAGCATATTAAAAAGCAGAGACCTTACTTTGCCGAGAAAGATCCATCTACTCAAAGCTATGGTTTTTCCAGTAGTCATGTATGGATGTGAGAGTTGTACCACAAAGAAAGCTTAGCATTGAAGAACTGATGCTTTTGAACTGTGGTGTTGGATAAGGCTCTTGAGAGTCCCTTGGGCTGCAAGGAGATCAAACCAGTCCATCCTAAAGAAATCAGTCCTGAATATTCACTGGAAAGACTGATGCTGAAGCTGACCCTCCAATACTTTGACCACCTAAAGTGAAGAACTGACTCATTGGAAGAGACCCCGATGCTGGGAAATATTGAAGGTGGGAGGAGAAGGGGACGACAGAGGATGAGATAGTTGTATGGCATCATCGACTCAGTGGACATGAGTTTGAGCAAGCTCCCGGAGTTAGTGATGGACAGTGAAGCCTAGTGTGCTGCAGTCCATGGGGTTGCAAAGAGTCTGATACAACTGAGTGACTGAGTTTGACTGAGGCTTTTAGGAAGAAACTCTTTCTGTTGTAACCTTCTTGTCAGGATTTTTCAGGGGTCATGGAGGAGGGAATCCAGGGAAAATGTGGGTCAAAGTGGGTGAGGGATGCTGGGATTTATCTTGGAGTAAAAGCCAGGATCTCAAGGTAAGTTAGCAAAAGATAAATTGTGTATAGACTGGGCTACCGAGGGAAACTGGCTCCAGGGGAGAGAAATATAGGCCTAGCGCAGGATTAAAAATCTGGATCTGGTTGTATAAACACAGTCAAGAATGGAGATGAACCAGAGCCTGAAAGACTGAAGAGAAAAGACCAGGTTTCCAGGCAGAGGCCAAGTGGATGGGAGAATGGAAAGAAAAGGAAGACAGAAAGGGAAAGAATGGACCTATGCATATGTATAGCTGAACCGCTTTGCTGTATACTGGAAACTAACACAATCTTGTAAATCAGTTATTAGTTCAGTCACAGTCCTGTCTGGCTTGTTGGAACCCAATGGACTGCTGCACCCCAGGCTTCTCTATCACCAGCTCCGGAAACTTGCTCAAACTCATGTATATAGAGTTGGTGATGCCGTCTCATCCTCTGTCATCCCCTTCTCCTCCCGCCTTCAATCTTTCCCAGCATCAGGGTTTTTTTTCCAACGAGACAGCTCTTCACATTTGGTGGCCAAAGTATTGGAGCTTCAGCTTCAGCATCAGTCCTTCCAGTGAATATTCAGGACTGATTTCCTTTGGGATGGACTGGTTTGATCTCTTTGCAGCCCAAGGGACTCTCAAGAGTCTTCTCCAACACCATAGTTCAAAAGCATCAATTCTTCAATGCTAAGCTTTCTCTATGGTCCAAATCTCACACCCATACATGACTACTGGAAAAACCATAGCTTTGACTAAGTGGATATTTGTTGGCCAAGTAATATCTCTGCTTTTTAATATGCTATCTAGGTTGGTCATAGCCTTTCTTCCCAAGAGCAAGCGTCTTTTAATTTCATGGCTGCAGTCACCATTTGCAGTGATTTTGGAGCCCAAGAAAATAAAATCTGTTATTTTATTTAAATCACTGTTTCCATTGTTTCCCCACCAGTTTGCCATGAAGTGATGGGACCAGATGCCATGATCTTAGTTTTCTGAATGTTGAGTTGTAAGCCAGCTTTTTCACTCTCTTCTTTCAGTTTCATCAAGGGGCTCTTTAGTTCCTCTTTGCTTTCTGCCATAAGAGTGGAGTCATCTCTGTATCTGAAGTTATTGATATTTCCCTTGGCAATCTTGATTCCAGCTTGTGCTTCATCCAGACTTGCATCTTGCATGATATACTCTGCATATAAGTTAAATAAGCAGGGTGACAATATACACCTTTGATATACTCCTTTCCCAATTTGGAACCAGTCTGTTGTTCCAATCCAGTNTCTGAAGTTATTGATATTTCCCTTGGCAATCTTGATTCCAGCTTGTGCTTCATCCAGACTTGCATCTTGCATGATATACTCTGCATATAAGTTAAATAAGCAGGGTGACAATATACACCTTTGATATACTCCTTTCCCAATTTGGAACCAGTCTGTTGTTCCAATCCAGTTCACTGTTGCTTCCTGACCTGCATACAGATTTCTCAAGAGGCAGATCAGGTGGTCTGGTATTCCCATCTCTTTCAGAATTTTCCACAGTTTATTGTGATCCACACAGTCAAAGGCTTTGGTGTAATCAATAAAGTCGAAGTAGATGTTTTTTTCTGGAACTCTCTTGCTCTATTAATGATCCAACGGATGTTGGCAATTTGATATCTGGTTCCTCTGCCTTTTCTAAATCCATCTTGAACATCTAGAAGTTCACGGTTCACATACTGTTGAAACCTAGCTTGGAGAATTTTGAGCATTACTTTGCTAGCATGTGAGATAAGTGCAACTGTTTGGCAGTTTGAACATTCTTTGGCATTGCCTTTCTTTGGGATTGGAATGAAAACTGACCTTTTCAACTCCTATGGCCACTGCTGAGTTTTCCAAAATTGCTGGCATATTGAGTGCAGCACTTTCACAGCATCATCTTTTAGGACTTGAAATAGCTCAACTGGAATTCCATCACCTCCACTAGCTTTGTTCATAGTGATGATTCCTAAGGCCCACATGACTTTGCATTCCAGGTTGTCTGGCTCTAGGTGAGTGATCACACCATTGTGGTTATCTCGGTCATTAAGACCTTTTTTATATAGTTCTTCTGTGTATTCTTGCCACCTCTTAATATCTTTTGCTTCTGTTAGATCCATACCATTTTTGTCCTTTATTGTATCTATCTTTGCATGAAATGTTCCCTTGGTATGACTAATTTTCTTGAAGAGATCTCTAGTCTTTACCATTCTATTGTTTTCCTCTATTTCTTTGCATTGATCACAGAGGAAGGCTTTCTTATCTCTCCTTGCTATTCTTTGGAACTCTGCATTCATATGGGTATATCTTCCCTTTTCTCTTTTGCCTTTTGCTTCTCTTCTTTTCTCAGCTATTTGTAAGGCCTCCCCAGGCAACCATTCTTCCTTTTTTGCATTTATTTTTCTCCATCCGTAGTTCTTCAGGCACACTCTCTCTTAGATCTAATCCCTTGAATCTGTTTCACACTTCCACTGTATAATTGTAAGGGATTTGATTTAGTTCATATCTGAATCGTCTGATGGTTTTCCATACTTTCTTCAATTTAAGTCTGAATTTAGCGATAAGAAGTTCATGATCTGAGCCACAGTCAGCTCCCAGTCTTATTTTTACTGATTGTATAGAGCTTCTCCATCTTTGGGTGCAAAGAATATAACCAATCTGATTTCATTATTGACCATCTAGTGATGTCCATGTGTAAAGTCTTCTCTTGTGCTGTTGGAAGAGGGTGCTGGCTATGACCAATGCATTCTCTTGGCAAAACTCTGTTAGCCTTTGCCCTGCTTCATTTTGTATTCCAAGGCCAAATTTTGCCTGTTACTCCAAGTATCTCTTGACTTCCTACTTTTGCATTCCAGTCCCATGTAATGAAAGGGATATCTTTTTTGGGTGTTAGTTCTAGAAGGTCTTGTGCATCTTCATAGAACCATTCAACTTCAGCTTCTTCAGCATTACTGATTGGGGCATAGACTTGGGTTGCTGTGATATTGAATGGTTTGACTTGGAAATACACAGAGATCATTGTGTCGTTTTTGAGATTACACCCAAGTACTGCATTTCGGACTCTTTTGTTGACTATGAGAGCTACTCCATTTCTCCTAAGAGATTTTTGCCCACAATAATAGATTTAAAGCTCATCTGAGTGAAGTTTGCCCTTTCCAGTCCATTTTAGTCACTGATTCCTAAAATGTTGCTATCACTCTTGCCATCTCCTATTGCTGCTGCTGCTGCTGCTGCTAAGTCACTTCAGTCGTGTCCGACTCTCTGCGACCCCATAGACGGCAGCCCACCAGGCTCTGCCGTCCCTGGGATTCTCCAGGCAAGAACACTGGAGTGGGTTGCCATTTCTTTCTCCAATGCATGAAAGTGAAAAGTCAAAGTGAAGTCGCTCGGTTGTGTTCGACTCAGTGACCCCATGAACTGCAGCCTACCAGGCTCCTCCATCCATGGGATTTTCCAGGCAAGAGTACTGGAGTGGGGTGCCATTGCCTTCTCCGCCATCTCCTGTTAACCACTTCCAATTTATCTTGATTCATGGACCTAACATTCCAGGTTCCTATGCTATATTGTTCTGCACAGCATCTGACTTTACTTCCATTGCCAGTCATAATCACAACTGTGTGTTGTTTTCACTTTGGTTCCATGTCTTCATTCTTTCTGGAGTTATTGCTCCACTCTTCTCCAGTAGCATATTGGGCACCTATCAACCTGGGGAGTTCATCTTTCAGGGTCATATCTTTTTGCTTTTTCATACTGTTCATGGGGTTCTCAAGGCAAGAATACTAAAGTGGTTTGCCATTGCCTTCTCCAGTGACTTTCAAATCATTTAGCAAATCAATTATATCCCAACATAGAATAAAAATCAAATTAAAAAAATAAAAGCAAAGGGTGTTCCTCTATAGTGTGATGTGTGCTCTGCTAGGTCTTTCTGCTTTCTCAAAACTAGAATTATACTCATTCTCATATAAAGCAGAGTGAGTCTTAGAGAAGTCAGTTGGCTAACGATAGTCCACTAGAGAGTGAACTTCAGGAGGGAAAAGACCAGACGAGGCAGCTGTGTCCGTGGCTGCCATATCCACAGTGCCTAGAACGTGGTAGCTGTGCCTAGTGGGAGCATAGGAAGTTCTTGCTGGATGATTTGAAAGTCACCCCACTGGGAAGAGGTGAATAGCAGGAAGGTCGTATTTAAAACCATCAGCAGAAGGCGGTCTTCCTTGCACCAGCGGCTTTCTTAGCCAAAGGTGCGTGTGTGCTCAGTGACTCCATTGTGCTGACTCTTTGTGACCCCATGGACTACAGCTTGCCAGCCTTCTCTGTCCATGGGATTTTCCAGGTAAAAATACTGGAGTGGTTGCCATTTCCTACTCCAGGGGCTCTTTCTGACTTAGGGATTGAACCCATGTCTCTTATCTCTCCTGCATTTTTAGGCAAATTTTTACCACTCTGCCATCTGGGAGCCCAGACAAAGTCATAAATCAGAGAGAACTTAACAGGAACAAAAATATGTAGGCACCCAGCTTATCTAAAATAGAGTTGTTATTTCATTTGTCTCCAAGCCTAAAAGTTCCAGTTCTTGATTTTTGTTACTTTGAAATAGATCAAACCATTTCACCATTCCTCTGTTTTAAGGAGAAGAAATATTATCAGTTAAAAGAAAAACAACCTTTTTTTTTTGCAAGTATATTGGTTTTTAGGCAACGTAATGAATGGCTGAAAGATTAGCATTATTTCAAACTACTGGTACTTTGCAAGTTGGCTTGTATCACTTCCAAACTGCATAAAATTATTTTGGAAGTACGTTATATGTATTCCATGACAGGTTTTTATAAGATCAAATAAGGTCCCCGTGGTATCAAGTGTCCAGTTGCTATTTGGCCATTGAAATTTCAATTATAAACTTGGCCCTTTATTTGTTTTTTTCAATATAATTTAATTTAAAATATATTTATTGAAGAGCCCTTGTGTTTAGAGCCAAAAGCAGTAAGACGTGAGGGAGAAAGTGAAAGAATCCAACCAGGCTATTTCACTTGGAGCACTTCCCCAGGGGAGAGTCACTAACAAATCCAGATGGCATCCTTAAGACCAAGAAGCCTGGAACAAGCCAGACTATCTACTCAGAGGTACAGGTGAAGTTACAATCACTAGAGTAGTCAAGTGTCACCAGTGTTTGTTCCGATTAGCTGGGACAGAACAGATCATTTCCTGCTAAATCCTTAGAGCATTTCTGGAAATTTCTAGTCTGTACCCCCACGTGCTGTTTAGCAATTCTGATCTAGCTAGTCATTGCTGTTCTTTCCTGAGTGATGTCACTGATATGCAAACTGCACGGTGGGGACCTAGCAGAATGGGGGACCTTGACCTCTTTTTCTTTAGGTTGCCTTGTAGAGTCCAGAGCCTGAAACAGGACTGCTTCTGTGTGTTCCCAAATCACTTACAACGTTCTTGGTGAAATGGTTCCTTTATTCTTTTGTTTAATACAGTTTAGAGTAGTAGTTCAGAGTATATGTTTTAGAGTCAAACTTCCTAGGATCAAATCCTGGCTCCACCACTTACTAGTTGTGTGACTTCTGAAATTATTCATTTCTCTGTGCATTGGGGATGATATTAATTCCAGCTTCATAATGTTGTAGTGAATGTTAAATGAAAATATGTGTGACATTTAAATATGTCAGAAGAACAAAGACAGAGTAAGCACTATATTTGTGTTAGCTATTGTAAACATTGTTAATTAGCAGTGATTACTCGTAAGTAGTAATAGCTAGATTCATTGAATGCTTACGTGTGTGCATGCTCAGTTACTTCAGTTGTATTTGAATCTTTGCGATCCTATGGACCATAGCTCTCCAGGCTCCTCTATTCATGGGATTCTCTAGGCAAGAATACTGGAGTGGGTTGCCATGCCCTCCTCTAGGGGATCTTTCCAATCAGGGGACTGAACTTGCATCTGCCTGTTTCTGCTGCACATCAGGCAGATTTTTTACCTACTGAACCACTTGGAAAGCCCCACTGAATGCTTACCATGTGCCAATTAGTATATTAGG
Source organism: Cephalophus harveyi (assembly GCA_006410635.1). Classification (NCBI taxonomy): domain Eukaryota; kingdom Metazoa; phylum Chordata; class Mammalia; order Artiodactyla; family Bovidae; genus Cephalophus; species Cephalophus harveyi. Next base: position 12,292 of record SJYT01066888.1, on the reverse strand, counting down.
CATTTTATATTTAATCCCCTCAGTATTCCTGAAGGCAGGAATTATTGTCATTCCACTTTTACAGCTGAGGAAACTTGCCTTAGAAGAGTAAGCAACTGAGCAAACACAGAGTTAGCCATGAACCCCACTCCTGGTTGGCAGGATGACACCAGAATCTGCTGGGCTTGGTGGGAATACCATCTCAGGGCAGCTGCACCCACAGCTTCTCTCTCCCCTGAAGTCTTGATCCTGATTCAAGTGCACTGCATCTGAATCCTCCCTTAAGGCTGAGTTCTTTCCCAGGAGGCCTCTCAGATCATCACAAGAGCATCATAAATTTAGGGAACCTCAGGTTACTCAATGGGACGAGATATAGGCTGGGAAAAAAAGATATGGAAGATGAGGCTGATTTTGGAAGATATGGAAGATGAGGAATTGGGTCATAAATGTTTGCCTTTCTTAGAAATGTGTATTTAACTCACTTAATCCCACTTTCCAGCATTTCCCAAACTGGGCTCTGTGAACAGCTCCTGCCAGTGCATAAAAATATGGGGAAAAAAAGAAAGGACAAAACAAATTCAACGATTAAAATGGCCATGAAATTCTAGGTTAAATCAAAATGTTTCTTTAACTGCAGGGCTTCTCAGAACAGTTAAGGTCCTGGTATGTATTCCAGAAGGAAGAAATAAAATGAAGTGATCCCCAGATATGTTATGCTGGAACCCTTCGTGCCCAGCAGCCCACTCTCACCCCTTCCATTACTGGCCCCAGAGCATTTTCCAGGACAAACATTTCCAGGAGTAGCTTTGCAGGACAGCTCTTTAAATGAAAGAAGATCAGTTAAGGGTTCTAATAGCAGTTCCACACCATCAGATATATGATAACCATTCTCTCAGAACTGTGGAAATGGTCAAGCTTAGAAACCAGAAGACTTTCAGAAGAAACCCCTTTGAAGAGAAACAGGGTCTAAATCAAGGCAGCAGGAATGGAGGTTTACAGAGAAGACAAATGTGCCTCCCTCTTCTCAACCCTCCTTCAACCCTACCAACGCTGGCCCTCTCCTCACCAAACTTCTCTGTCTTCAAGCTTTACTGAACCCCCATGCACTTTGGCCTCCTTGCCTTCTTAAAGTCTCCTTCTTGGAACAACTTCTTAATGACTGCCCAGAACACACGTGCTCCCACCACTGCCTGAAGAACTCATCAGAGACCTCTCTGGAGACTCTTACTTCAGGAAGCCTTCCCTGACCTTCCCAGATCTAGATGAGTAATGTTTCCTTAACACTCTTCTTCATCACAGCACTCATCCCAAGGTTCCCAATGTTCCCATTCATTGCCTTTCTCCTGCTCTAGACTTTGAGATCCTGCCAAGCTGGAATCAGGCCTCACCCTTGAGTTGCCATCACTAGACTGAGAGGCATACAGAAGAGGGGCAATGAGGGTTATTATAGGAACGAAGAACTTCACAGCAAACCTGAGAGGTAGATTTTGTTTCTCTCACTTCATACATAAAAACAGAGTATCTAGTAGCTTCAGAAACTAAACTAAGCTCATACAGTTAATGTTCACACTTAATAGATCTAATTCCATTCTGAAGAGCATTAAATATAGCTTGAGGCTAAAGAGAAAGAGCAGTGACTTCTAGGGTGGTATTCAGTGTGTATCTGTAAAGCTCCCAAGGCTCAACGCTGTCTTCCCCCCATGATCGAATTATCCCATAACTTTCTTGAGCTCTGAACACTCAGAGAACACTGAAGACCATTATGAGGTCAAAGAAATCATAGACAGTAAAATGGGAATGTTATTGAAAAAGGTATCAAGGAACTTCAGAAAGGGCTTGCAGTAATTTAAAATGTAAGTCAATTTTCAGATTCAACCATCACAAAGTATTTGTTATGAATCTTCATGTCTTCTTTCCTCCAGGGTTATTCCAGCTAAAATAACACTGGCATAGAGAATTAGGTTTCCAATAGTTGACAATGCAGGCATGTTGCCTCCCTGAGGGTGCTGGAGGCAGGAGGAGCCAGCTCTTAGCCTTAGAGAGTAAAGCAGACTCTCTACTGCAAGAAAACAAAATGCCAAGAAGATATTCTAATGGGGATGCATGTTTCTCCATGAAAGACAAGGTTAAGTGTCAATATCTAGGCAGAGAGTGAGAGCAAGGAGGGTCCTGAGCTTTCACAGGGAAGGTTAGAAGAGTGCCCCAAGCTCACTACCTTTGTGAAATCACACATGCATTTTGCAAGACTGTGACCTATGAGACAGTTGGGGTACTTAAAGGACTTAAAGGTATAAGTTAGAGCATACATCACAGGCAGAACTTAAAAGTTTCAAATGTCATTTTGTTTAGTCTTCACAGCATCCCTATGAGAGGAGCAGTTATTATATCCATTTTACAAAGCAAGGAACTGAGTCTCAGAAAGGTTACACAGACTTGTAAACAGCGAAGCAAGAATTTGGTCCCATCTGTGCCTATCCATAGAGCCCTCAAATGAATCAATAAACCCACACTTCATGCAGAACTACAGCTATTACCTGTCTAGTCTCTGTCTCTCTGTCTCTTTCTTTCTCCCTTTTCCTCCTTCCCCAAGGGGTATTTTTTTTTTTTTTTGGTCAGGTATGCCAAGAAAAATTTCTCACTTTCCAGAAATGGAAAAGGAAAAGTGAGTGAAGGTTGAACCTAAGTGTGTGAAGGTCGTTAAATGCAAGACTATTAAATACAAGCTTTTTAAAAAATGAGGTATTGATGTTATGCTAATATATTGTTTCTCATAATGGCTTGATGATGGCACAATTCAGCTTGCCTTCCTGTTGGGTATTAAGTTTCTCAATCAACCAAAGGGCCTCCATTTCTAAAGTCTGCCAATTTAGTGAAGCAAAATATAATATTTAAAGTCAGTGTTAGTTGGAAAGAGGGGTTAGTTTGAACACTCCTGAGTGTTCAGGAAGACAGGAAGTCAGAAGCCCTGGCTTTGAGTGCTAGTTTCTTAGAGAACTCAAATATAAAATTGGAAACAAAGAAGATTTTACGTATATTTATAGGTATGTATATATGTATGTATTTTGTAAACTAAAAAGTAAAGGGGGCTGATGAAATGAGCATGATATAGCTGCATAATTCCCCCTGAGTTGTAGCCACTGATAAAATAAATTTTAATCTATAAGTCATTTGAACGCCTGTGGGTGAAGGGTAGTCTTTTCATAAGAACATGAAGGTGCTTGTTTTGCCAGCTAGTGGAGTTTCTTCATATTTCTGAAGGTCAGGCCATCTGTACGCAGTTCCCAATCTTTAGTCATCCCTTTGGTCCATCAGCATTCTTAAACGGCCTCGTAGAATGCAGAATCGTATTATTTCAAGGTTAATGATAGTGCTGGGGTAAGCCCGATTGAGAGGATGGAAGTGGACCATTAACCAATAATCTAAAGTTGCATTAGTTTAGGGTTTCATTATTCTCCTGGGTAGGTTTGTGCCAGATAGCCCCCCATCTGGGTGTGCTGTGTGGAAGTGGCATGAAAGGAACGGGGAAGTGAGGTGGGATTAGAGGGTAGAAGGCAAAGTTCTTGCTCAGAAAAAGATGCCTGTAGACGCAGAGGGGACAATATACTGGCAAAAATAAGTGGTTCCAGTAGCCCTACATTAATGCAAACCCAACGATGTCTCTTTCTGCAATTGGTATATTAACCCCTGCCTGGACTCCTCCTTTACAATCATGTCTCTTCCATACATCCTACTCGGGCCACCAGATCTGATCATTTTACTTTATCAGCTGCAGTCCCCACAGAAAATGAAGAGCTTGTTAAAATTAGATCATTCAAGGTGGGCTTAATAAGCAAACTATTTAAGATGGTGTGGACAGGACAGCACAGCCTCCCAGGGCTAATGACAGTGAGATGCACGATCCTTAAGCCTGGATTAAGGAAACAGGAAGAAAGAGAGCTAGAGAACTGGCTTCCAAAGAGGATCAAGAATGTTGGTAGAGGGATAAAGCCTGTTTGGGGTGACCTTGCAGGAACAAAGCCTGGAAGGACCATATCTTCCCTTTCTTCTCTCCCTCCCTCTCCTCTCCTGTTGGGGCATCTACTGGCCAAACCAACCAGAAACCAGAGCATAAGACTATTGATGTAACCGACAGAGTGGAAAGCCGATCAGGAAGGACAAGCAAAAGATTCCAGCACAGACCCTTTATTTAAAGTACATCTATGTGCTGGAAACACAAAGAGAGGAAGTTCTTTCCACCCTGGAGGAAGCTTCCATTAACAAAGACTTTGAAGAAAGGAGAGCTACAAGGAGTTTCCAACCCTGAGAATGTTATAAGAAATTTATTTCCATTTATCTGTTCTTTCATCAGCCCTTCCCTGAAGGCCTCCTCTTTGACAAGCAGATGCAGGCCCTGAGGATCCTGCATTGCAGGATGTATAATGAGACACAACCCTTACAGTCTGTGAACTCATTATCTGTGTGCAGAGAAAGACGCGTAAGTAGTGAACTACAATACACAAAGCTCCAAGGTCTTCCTTTCAACAGCAGCTTCTTTCCAAGTACCCAAATGCCCAGCTCATAAAGCACAATTAGGTCTGTCCATCTTTGCACATGTTGGATGGTAACTGGTTTGGACAGCAGCCTATGGTCATTAGGCTTAGAAACTTTCCTTGTCAGTTAATTTGATTAATATCAGAGAAAACTCAATTAGACTTGTCAACTTTTTGCATATGACATTTAATATCTATTAAAATGATGTCACCTCCATCAGCCAGGAGCTGTATCTTCAGTTTCTACAGACTGTCAACTTAAGAATGATGAAGACCCAAACAAGGGTGATGAAAATTGTATCCCTATCATTCTCTCCACAATTTAGCATAATGATGAGAAACACAGCTACCCTGTTCATTTGCCCCTTACTCTCATTTTCCTAGAGAACCCTGCTTGAAAGAAGAATATATAAAGCTGAAGGTTAATTGTCCAAACAGTACTAAAGAGTGAGGCAGCATAAGAGAAGCTTCATATGGGCAGGGAGAATAATTAGGTTAGTGGGGTTGTTTGGGGGTTATTTATAGACCTGGTTGTCACTTCCAAACAACTACCCCATTTCTAGGTTAAAATGAGGCTATGAACTCCCCAAAGAATATTATTATAATCCTTAATAAAACAGATTGGAGAAGGAAATGGCAACCCACTCCAGTGTTCTTGCCTGGAGAATCCCAGGGACGGGGGAGCCTGGTGGGCTGCTGTCTATGGGGTCGCACAGAGTCGGACACGACTGAAGTGACTTGGCATAATAAAACAGAAAAGAATGTAAAACTGTATATACTAGTGAAATTTCTTTATATTAGAAGCTTTAAAGCTCTAGATGAAATTACTATAAAATATGTAGCTCACACAGAAGTGTAACTGTATTACTCTACCCTTTCAAAGCAGGGAAAAAAAGCTTAAGGATCTCTATATTTAATGTCTGTGTTTATCTTGTTTGCTTTTCTACAATAATTTGTTTCTTGTGCCTACTCCACAATTTAAATTCTATCTGCTCAAATAATTAGCTCTCAGAAAGGAGCGTATTTGTCAGATTTGTTTGGAGTGTCTCCTTCAAAACACATTCATTCACATCCCGATACAGTAGATGAGGGTGGGGCCTGGGAGTCTCCATTTTGTAATGCACACAGCTCCTTTTAATGGGCATCCATAAACAAAAAAGAATGCACTAGAATGTCTGTCCCCAAATAGTCCACACTAGTTCACATTTCTGGGCATCTGCTCAAATTCTTTCATGAATGTTTCTCTTGCTTGTTTGCCTGGCAAATGTCTAACACTTTACTGAAGTCTGACAATTTCTTTGAAGCTTTTGCCATCACACAAAGATAATTGCCCCACCCTCTTTATAGTTAATATACTTTTAAATGTAAACATTACTGCCTTGCAATTGCAATGGTATCCAGAGGAAACTGTAATTCTAAACGTACAGCCACCCCAATGTTCATAGCAGCATTATTTACAGAAGTTAAGACATGGAAGCAGTGTAAGTGTCCATTGACAGATGAATGGATAAAGAATATGTGGTATATATATATATATTCAATGCACATATAAATATACACTCAGCCATAAAAAAAGATGAAAATAATGCCATTTTTAATGGCATTGGATGAACATGGATGAACCTAGAGATTACACTAAGTGAAGTAAACCAGACAAATGATATCTCTTATATGTGGAATCTAAAAATGATACAAATGACTTTTTTCACAAAACAAAAACAGAGTCCCAGACATAGAAAACAAACTTATGGCTACCAAAGCAGAAAAGGTGAGGGGATAAATTGGAGCATGGGACCAACAGATACACACTACCATGTAAAAAATAGATAAACAATAAGGATTTACTGTATAGTACCAGGATTCATATCCAATAGCTCATAATAAACTATAATGGAGAAGAATTGAAAAAAACAATACAGATGTATATATACATATATATGGATAACTGAATCACTTTGTTGTACATCTGAACCTGTAATAACAATGCAAATCACTACTCTTCAAAAAAAAAATCTCAAATAAAGATATGAGATTATCTTACAGATCATAAAAAAAATAATAATAATAACACTCTCTGAGCTTCTTAAAGTCAGGGAATGAGTTTTACCTTTGTATCCTGAACAACAGTGTCTAGCTCATAGTAATGGTCAACAAACGCTGTTGACTAGGATTGAATTGAATGGATATTGAATATATTTAGGTCATCTATTACTTCATTGGCTTTGCTACTCATAATTCATTGCCACTCAAAGATTATTTATACAACACTTAAAAATTTAGAGGCCTCATGTGTTTCACACTAACTGGGGTAGTGTGTTATTAAAAAGAAAAGGAAATAGGAAGACTACCATTCTAAATCTACCATTGTAACATCTGTAAGAGACATTAAATTAGATTCAATGTAACCACTACGTGGCTTGCAGATATTTTCCTTCATCTCCTTCTTTCTTGATAGCTCAGACCTTGCAGCCACCCAATCCCTTTTCCCTCTAGCTTTCATGTTTCCTAGTACCCTACCCAAACGTCTTCTCTTTTCCTCTCTTCCTCTCCTTTCTTGCTGCTACTGGTTCCCTCTCTCTTCTCTTACTTTCTTCCAAATGTTTTAGGACACCACGCATCAGACCTACCCTCACTGTGCTTTCCCAGAATTCAGCCCAGTACTTCTCTGGTCCTAATTTTGTAACTTGATCTGTGACTTTGTACAACCTCATAATTAGCCCTCAGTCAGATTCCTAACTATGGATAGTCCTCTGAAAAAAATTTGCAATTTTGAGTTTGAAAATATCAAAATATGGTGATAAAATTTGTGATGTATTTTAACTGTTTACATTTTATGAATGAACCCATTGAAGATAAAATGGAAATGTATTCCAAGAATAATTACAGAACATATAAAAATCCTCACTCATGGTACACCACAGGCTGTGGGTTTTGACAGTGGAACATACGTTGAATGTTATTTTCCTTTAATGCCTCCAGTATATCTATTTATCTGGATGTCTAACCTCATTTAGAGAGAGTATCTAAAAGACTTTATTTGGAGAGCTTTTGTAAAAAAAACAAAGAGAGAGAGAGAGAGAAAGAAAGCAAACACAGCCTGTGCCCAATTTCTCTTCTGACCCTAACTCTCACTGCTGCTAATAAAAATCAGAAAGGAAAATACACATGGAAATATCTTGTGGCAAATCTAGATTCAAATCATTGCTCTTCCACTTCTTAGTTTTGTGATCTTAGACAAGCTCCAAACCTTCACTTCCAAAGACGGCTCTCTTACCTTTGAAAAGAGAGAGTTTTATGTTTTCCCTTTCCTGAAGGATTACTGTTTCTCAAGAAGAGGGTATGGATGGAATACTTACAAGAATGCCTGACTAGAATGAGAAAGTAAATAACAGAAGGTCATACAAGAGGGCTCTGGAGTCAGATGACTTATTTCCAGTGGCAGACAAGTTACTCCCTGGCTGAATGACTTCAGGCAAGTGGCAGCTCTCTGAGACTCACTTTTCTCATCTGTAAAAGAACCATTAGCCAGACTCATCAAGAAACAAAGGGAGAAAAATCAAATCAATAAAATTAGAAATGAAAATGGAGAGATCACAACAGACAGCGTAGAAATACAAAGGATCATAAGAGACTACTATCAGCAATTATATGCCAATAAAATGGACAACGTGGAAGAAGTAGACAAATTCTTAGAAAAGTACAACTTTCCAAAACTGAACCAGGAAGAAATAGAAAATCTTAACAGACACATCACAAGCACGGAAATTGAAACTGTAATCAGAAATCTTCCAGCAAACAAAAGCCCAGGTCCAGACGGCTTCACAGCTGAATTCTACCAAAAATTTAGAGAAGAGCTAACACCTATCCTACTGAGACTCTTCCAGAAAATTGCAGAGGAAGGTAAACTTCCAAACTCATTCTATGAGGCCACCATCACCCTAATACCAAAACCTGACAAAGATGTCACCAAAAAAGAAAACTACAGGCCAATATCACTGATGAACATAGATGCAAAAATCCTTAACAAAATTCTAGCAATCAGAATCCAACAACACATTAAAAAGATCATACACCATGACCAAGTGGGCTTTATCCCAGGGATGCAAGGATTCTTCAATATCCGCAAATCAATCAATGTAATTCACCACATTAACAAATTGAAAAATAAAAGCCATATGATTATCTCAATAGATGCAGAGAAGGCCTTTGACAAAATTCAACATCCATTTATGATAAAAACTCTCCAGAAAGTAGGAATAGAAGGAACATACCTCAACATAATAAAAGCTATATATGACAAACCCACAGCAAACATTATCCTCAATGGTGAAAAACTGAAAGCATTTCCCCTAAAGTCAGGAACAAGACAAGGGTGCCCACTTTCACCGCTACTATTCAACATAGTTCTGGAAGTTTTGGCCACAGCAATCAGGGCAGAAAAAGAAATAAAAGGAATCCAAATTGGAAAAGAAGAAGTAAAACTCTCACTGTTTGCAGATGACATGATCCTCTACATAGAAAATCCTAAAGACTCCACCAGAAAATTACTAGAGCTAATCAATGAATATAGTAAAGTTGCAGGATATAAAATCAACACACAGAAATCCCTTGCATTCCTATACACTAATAATGAGAAAGTAGAAAAAGAAATTAAGGAAACAATTCCATTCACCATTGCAACGAAAAGAATAAAATACTTAGGAATATATCTACCTAAAGAAACTAAAGACCTATATATGGAAAACTATAAAACACTGATGAAAGAAATCAAAGAGGACACTAATAGATGGAGAAATATACCGTGTTCATGGATCGGAAGAATCAATATAGTGAAAATGAGTATACTACCCAAAGCAATCTACAGATTCAATGCAATCCCTATCAAGCTACCAGCGGTATTTTTCACAGAACTAGAACAAATAATTTCAAGATTTGTATGGAAATACAAAAAACCTCGAATAGCCAAAGCAATCTTGAGAAAGAAGAATGGAACTGGAGGAATCAACCTGCCTGGCTTCAAGCTCTACTACAAAGCCACAGTCATCAAGACAGTATGGTACTGGCACAAAGACAGAAATATAGATCAATGGAACAAAATAGAAAGCCCAGAGATAAATCCACACACCTATGGACACCTTATCTTCGACAAAGGAGGCAAGAATATACAATGGAGTAAAGACAATCTCTTTAACAAGTGGTGCTGGGAAAACTGGTCAACCACTTGTAGAAGAATGAAACTAGATCACTTTCTAACACCACACACAAAAATAAACTCAAAATGGATTAAAGATCTAAACGTAAGACCAGAAACTATAAAACTCCTAGAGGAGAACATAGGCAAAACACTTTCCGACATAAATCACAGCAGGATCCTCTATGATCCACCTCCCAGAATACTGGAAATAAAAGCAAAAATAAACAAATGGGATCTAATTAAAATTAAAAGCTTCTGCACAACAAAGGAAACTATAAGCAAGGTAAAAAGACAGCCTTCTGAATGGGAGAAAACAATAGCAAATGAAGCAACTGACAAACAACTAATCTCAAAAATATACAAGCAACTCATGCAGCTCAATTCCAGAAAAATAAACGACCCAATCAAAAAATGGGCCAAAGAACTAAACAGACATTTCTCCAAAGAAGACATACGGATGGCTAACAAACACATGAAAAGATGCTCAACATCACTCATTATCAGAGAAATGCAAATCAAGACCACAATGAGGTACCATTTCACACCAGTCAGAATGGCTGCGATCCAAAAGTCTACAAGCAATAAATGCTGGAGAGGGTGTGGAGAAAAGGGAACCCTCTTACACTGTTGGTGGGAATGCAAACTAGTACAGCCACTATGGAGAACAGTGTGGAGATTCCTTAAAAAACTGCAAATAGAACTGCCTTATGACCCAGCAATCCCACTGCTGGGCATACACACCAAGGAAACCATAATTGAAAGAGACATGCGTACCCCAATGTTCATCGCGGCACTGTTTATAATAGCCAGGACATGGAAGCAACCTAGATGTCCATCAGCAGATGAATGGATAAGAGAGCTGTGGTACATATACACAATGGAGTATTACTCAGCGATTAAAAAGAATACATTTGAATCAGTTTTAATGAGGTGGATGAAACTGGAGCCTATTATACAGAGTGAAGTAAGTCAGAAAGAAAAACACCAATACAGTATACTAATGCATATATATGGAATTTAGAAAAATGGTAACGATAACCCTGTATGTGAGAGAGCAAGAGACACAGTCTTTTAGACTCTGTGGGAGAGGGAGAGGGTGTGATGATTTGGGAGAATGGCATTGAAACATGTATAATATCATATATGAAATGAATCGCCAGTCCAGGTTTGATCCATGGTATTGGATGCTTGGGGCTGGTGCACTGAGATGACCCAGAGGGATGGTACAGGGAGGGAGGAGGGAGGGGGGTTCAGGATGGGGAACACATGTATACTTGTGGCAGATTCATGTTGATGTATGTCAAAACCAATACAATATTGTAAAGTAATTAACTTCCAATTAAAATAAATATTTATATTTAAAAAATAGTAATAATAAAATACCTGATGTTCCATAAAAAAATAAAATAACATATTTCTTAGGGCTGTGATGAGGATTAGATGTATTAAATGAGATAATGCATGAGCACATTAATTCAGTATCTGCATTGATTGAATAATTAATGTGGATATGTGTGTGTGTGTGTGTGTGTGTCTGTGTGTCTGTGTGTCTGTGTGTGTGGTTGCCTTAATCCTGTCTGTGCTTCTGCCTTTGCCTGGAGACCAGGCACCCTTAGAAGGAATGAAAGAATTGCCAATGAAAACTAATCACTAGTCCATTTACCAAAAAGTGGAAGTTTTATTGGAGCCAAATTTGAGGATTATAACCTGGGAACAAATCAGAAAGCTTACAGAACTGCTCTGCCCATTAAAAGTCAAGACAGTTATACACATATATATGGGATCTAGGAAGATGGTACTGAAGAACCCATCTGCAGAGTAACAGTGGAGACGCAGACATAGAGAACAGACTTGTAGACACAGTGGGGGAAGGGGGGGGAGATGAATTAAGAGAGTAGCATTGAAACATATATATTACCATATGTGAAATAGACAGCCAGTAAGAATTTGCTGTATGATGCCGGGACCTCAAACTGTTGCTCTGTGACAAGCTAAAGGGGTGGGATAGGGTGGGAGGTAGGAAAGAGGTTTAAGAGGGAGGAGACATACATATACCTGTGGCTGATTCATGTTAATACATGGCAGAAACCAGCACAATATTGTAAAGCAATGATCCACCTACTAAAAACATTAAAAAATGGGGAAGAAAATCAGGCAGCAACCAGAATAAAAAAGTAAAATAAAAAAAAAAAAAAGAGGCACAGTTATATAAGCATTTTGAGACAGAGGGCTATACAATAAATGATGTATTATTAACAGTTTACATGGTCCAGATCTAAGCACCTTGTGAAACTTTAAGAAATCAAGGATGAATGTTATCTTCAAGGAACTGACTTGTTGATGCTAGGAGATTGCTGCTCTTTATGGTTGAGCATGTATTTCTGCTAATGGGGAAGGTTTGGTTGATGGTTAGTATAGATACACAATGTACCATCAGTTCACTTCAGTTCAGTTCAGTCGCTCAGTCGTGTCTGACTCTGCAAACCCATGAATCGCAGCACACCAGGCCTCCCTGTCCATCACCAGCTCCCGGAGTTCACTCAGATTCACGTCCATCAAGTCAGTGATGCCATCCAGCCATCTCATCCTC
>SJYT01066886.1:193596-204037 GCA_006410635.1 Cephalophus harveyi | reverse complement strand
TCCAGAGAGAGGAAATGGGGTGGGATGTGGGAGGGGGATTCAGGATTGGGATCTCATATACACCCATGGTGGATTCATGTCAATGTATGGCAAAACCAATATGGTATTGTAAAGTAAAATAAAGTAAAAATTAAAAAAATAATAATAAAATAAAATACAAAATAAATACATGAACAATTTTCCTTTACAATATTACATGAACAAAAAAAAAAAAACTTAAGGTGCTCTTTAAGAATTCAATTAAATTTTACATTAATATCACATAACAGCAAAGAACTATCCAAGTAATGAGTCTTACTAGAAGCAGACTTCCCATTAACAAGCTGGGATTTAACATTTAATGAAACACCTTTTTCTCCCAAAATTACCCTCATTTTAATCAAATATAACCAAATTAAGGCTAGTTTGCTTGCAAAATAGGTCTGTTCTCAGTAATTTTGGCCTGCTGATTTATATAAACATAATTGATCATAGACCTTTTGCTTTGCTGAAACATTTATAGAGGCTCAGACTGAAATTTTAAAATAAAACAGGGCTGGGAAATTCACCAAAGGCTTATCACAGATTTAGCCTAACAAATCAAGGTGAATTCTTCCCTTTCCAAGGTCTCAGAAATTCCTTAAGATTTTTGTACCTGTCTGTGAGATAACCTTCCTAACTCATCTGATAAAGTTACTAGAAACCTAAGGGTTTCTAATCTCTGGGGGAGTTGATAGAGAGAAAATGAAATTGTTTTGTTTATAACGTATAATTTTACCAAATTGCTGTCATAATTAGATTGAGAGGAAGGTTTTTCCTACTCCCAGAAAACACAAGATTCAAACCTGTAATTTTTCAGATAGAAACCATAAAAGTTATAAGCTGATTCGCTGGTTCATTCAGTCCTTTTTTTAACTTTTGTGACGTCATCAGGTTTTCCATTAGAATACCAGGACATAAAAGAATGTTAAGAATTCCATAGAATTTCTAGGATACCTGTATTGGTAATATTTACCATACATTATAACATGAGAGGATTTATTACTCATTTGGTAATATTTTTAATGTAATTTAAAACCAACCAAAAAAACACAATTAGTTTAATATCTCTGCTTCGAATCTTTCAGAGGCCCTCTGAAGCACCCCAAAGTTAGCTAGAGGTCAAAGGAACTTCAACAGAATTTGATTTAGGAAGTTTTGTCAAAACAAAAAATTCAATTCAAAGGGTTTAGAAGAGGAAAAAAGAATTGAAAGAGACATGTGTACCCAGATATTCATTGTAGCACTGTTTACAATAGCCAGGACATGGAAGCAACCTAGATGTCCATCAGCAGACAAATGGATAAGAAAGCTGTGGTACACATACACAATGGAATATTATTCAGCTATTAAAAAGAATGAATTTGAATAAGTTCCAGTGAGGTGAATGAAACTGGAGCCTTTTATATAGAAAGAAGTAGTCAGAAAGGAAAACACCAATACAGTATATTAATGCATATATATGGAATTTAGAAAGATGGTAATGATGAGTCTATATGTGAGACAGCAAAAGAGACATAGATGTAAAGAATAGACTTTTGGACTCTATGGGAGAAGGTGAGGGTGGGATGATTTCAGAGAATAGCATTGAAACATGTATATTATCATATGTGAAATAGATCACCAGTCCAGGTTCGATGTATGAGACAGGGTGCTCAGGGCTGGTGCACTGGTGTGGCCCTGAGGGATGGGGTGGGGAGGGAGGTGGGAGGGAGTTTCAGGATGGGGAACACATGTACACCCATGGCTGATTCATGTGAATGTATGGCAAACATCACTGTAATATTGTAAAGTAATTAGCCTCCAATTAAAATAAATAAATTTTTAAAAATCTATTTTATCTGATATTAAAAAATAATAATAAATAAATAAAAGGGTTTAGAACATTTGGTCAGATTTGGTCAATGCTGATTGTTGTATCATTTAGCTTGTTGATACATCACAATGGTCCTATACATCAAGGCTCAAGGTCTAGTGAAAGTCAATTCTGCCATCTTGGACCTAGCTGGCTCTAACCAGTTTTCCTATGGCTGTGTCAATCCTAACAAAATCCATTTATATAACTAATTGCAATCTAATTTTAGAAAATCCTGATCATGCATAACTCTTTTTAGTATTTTTTCATACCTTCTTTTACTGAAAACACTCTTCCTACTTTCCTTAAGCAGCCAAGAACTAATTTTTATATTAGCATTTTATAGATTGGTGAGCATAAATATCAGTGATTTTTTTCTAAAACCTTTGCTTTCTTAGAACATTTTAGGATGGCACGAAATATTATTCATTTATTGTCCCAAATCTCTTTAGTTTCTTTGTAAAGGGAAATTAGTGTTTAGTATTAAATGTTTCAAAATCTTATTTTATTTGGAAATGACCTAGCTATTCAATAGACTTTCAACACTTAGTTTAGCACCACCCTATTTACAATTTTTAGAAGTTTCTTCACTCGAGATAATTTCCTTGTTGACAAACTTGTAAGATATAATAATATTTAACATATTAAACCTAGGTACAATGAGAATATTCTACTTAATTACTCTAAGACATGTCTATATTACTAGTTAGTTCAACAAACAAACATTAATATCAGGTATTTAATATTGAATATTTCCCAGTTCATACGAACCTGGAATTCATTATTCAATTTAGAATGATTTCATTTGTAAGTTCTTACTTTTTTTTAAGCCAGTTAAATAGAGCTCATTTACAAATTAATCTCAAAATCATTATCCGAGGCAAAGACATACGGAGGCATATTCAGACAGACACAACACAAGATCTAGTTTCATTTTCAAACTTTAGTCATGAATTAGATATAACAATATAAAATTCACTAGTTTATAAATAACAGTTGCAATAAATAAAATTTAAAATAAATGAAAATTTTTAATTTAAATTTAAAAAATTAAATAAAAATTTCCTGTTTTTTTCTCAGCCTTGGGAGATAGAGATGGTCTAGATAAGTGTTCCTGAGAGCCCTGGTCTCAAGGTATAGGGAAAGAAAATCAAGTTCTAACAAAATGATGGCAGGTCTAAACGAAATGGTGGCCAGACAAAGCAAAATGGCCATCACAAATCTCTACACAGAACACAGAATATAAAACACACACATAGACTGGCAGTCCTCATCAGCCATTCCTTAAATAAAAGATTACAGTCTCTCAGAAAACTTCCTATAGAGACACAGAACTTCATATCCAAGTACTAACAGAGTAAATGAAAATATCTCAGGTCTTCAGAGATTTCAAAGAGAGGAGAGGAAGCCAGGTTGAATGATGAGGTGGGATGGGGTGGGGGGGGGGGGCAAAGGGGTTAGACTTACAGACATCTCCTGCCACCTGCAGATACCCAGACATTACAGGACTTTAATCTGGGCCTCCAGAGAAGGGAGGACTTGAACTCAGCCCTACCAGAAACAAGACCAGACCAGACCAGAACCAAAGTTCGAGTTCTCTACCAAGAGGAGGTGCTCAGTCTCCAATCTTCAGCTCAGGCTGAGGCCCTTCAACCAGATTCCTGGGTCCAAGACCAGGGCACGAGAAAAAAAGGGGTAGGATAGGAAGGGTTAAGGAGAGGAAAGAGAGAGGGAAAGGGAGAGAGGTCAATAAAGTCTCTTGTTCCTTGCCCTGTCGGGGCACTCTGGCCAGTTGTCTGTGTCTGGAGGAGACCAGGGACAAAAGGGTCCCAGTTGTGGCTGCTGAGTCTGGTCCATCGGCAGGCAAGCTAGTCCCTGAGTACCCCAGGTAGTCAGGATGTCAGTTGCAGCAGAGACCCACCAGAGTAGCCATTTGTTGCAGAAAGGAGGACCCCTTCCAGGGCCCAAAACTGGGCTCTTGTCTAAGACTCCAAAATAAATTGTCCAAGGAGACACATATGCTGACAAAGCAAGAGATTTTATTGGGAAATATCACCCCAGCAGAGAGCAGTAGGGTAAGAGAAACCAGGAGAACCGCTGTGCCATGTGGCTTGTAGTTTCGGGGTTTATGGTGCTGGGATTAGTTTCTGGGTTGTCTTTATCCAATCATTCTGACTCAGAGTCCTTCCTGGTGGTTCACACCTTGTTCAACCAAGATGGATGCCAGTGAGAAGGATTCTGAGAAGTGGGGTCCTAAAACAACTCATGCAAATGGTTACTATGGTGCCTGGCCAGGGTGAGGGGTTTCAGTCAGTGTGCTTCCCCTAAAAGTATGACACAGGGTGCCTCCACAAGGCTGAAGGCAAAACAGTTTCTCTCTTTGAGCAAGGCTAGATTCTCTACTACAAAATATCCTTCATTCAAATACTTTCAAATATTAATCTTTTACTATATTTACTTTATTCTTGGCTATCAAACTCCATTCTCACCTCTCTTTCTCCCTTCCCATCAGACGCCACTCAAATAGAGGGAAGACTTGATCCAGTGGAGGGAAAAGTTACTCCATAGGGGTTCCAGCAGGAAACCAAACAAAAGAGTTGCCATCGTTGGAAAAAAAAAAAAAGGCACCAAGAGAAAAGATGAGGTGAGGTGAAGTCACTCAGTCGTGTCCGACTCTTTGTGACCCCATGGACTGTAAACTACTAGGCTTCTCTGTCCATGGGATTCTCCAGGCAAGAATACTGGAGTGGATTGCCATTTCCTTCTCCAGAGGATCTTCCTGANAAAAAAAAAAAAGGCACCAAGAGAAAAGATGAGGTGAGGTGAAGTCACTCAGTCGTGTCCGACTCTTTGTGACCCCATGGACTGTAAACTACTAGGCTTCTCTGTCCATGGGATTCTCCAGGCAAGAATACTGGAGTGGATTGCCATTTCCTTCTCCAGAGGATCTTCCTGACCCAGTGATCGAATCCAGGTCTCCTGCATTGGAGGCAGACACTTTAACCTCTAAGCCACCAGGGAAGCCCAGGAGAAAAGATGAGGTGGGCAGAAACCAAAGACTAATGTTACCTTCTAAATTTGCCCAGAGATAACTTTGAGGTCTCTTTGCGTTTGTTCTTTTGGACTGTTGCGGTGGACTCTCACTGTAAACAGATAAATCAGATTTCAGGAGTTTCCCCTTGGAGTCTGCAGAGTGATACCCAGCAATACGCAGCTCTCAGGCCACCGCGCCTCACACTCCTGAGGCCGCGACTGCCCTTCCTTTCGTCCTTCTCCAAGATGGCGGCCGCCCTGCCGCTCGCCGCCGCGGCCCCGCCCCGCCGCGACCCGTCCCCGGGAGCAGGCCCGCCCCGCCTCCCCGCCGCGGGGCCGCGCTTCGCGCTCCCGCCGCCCCTTCCCGCAAGAGCTTCACTCAGGTCCGGGCAACGCGGTCTGCGGTGCCTATTTCCCGCCCTTACGCGAAATGGAGACTGGGGTCCGGCGCCTGCCCGTCGCCGGCAGCGCCTCGCTGCCGCCGCCCTCTCCGCGGTTCTCTGAGACGCCGGCCGGAGCCGGCTCCAGGCCCCTGGCTAGATGCCATGTGGGGAGGATTGGCTCTGGAGGATTTTCCCTTCTCGTCTTCCTTTTTTAAAAAATATTTCTCCCTTCCTCTTTCTCTTTTCCTCACTTTAGCCCTCAATTCCTCTCACTCTTTTATAGTCTTTACTTTCTATTCCCCTTTATAGTCTCTCTTTAAAAACATTCTTTTTATTTTTTTTAATTACCACACTCCAGTTATCAAATAATTCAGATTTTACCAATTGTCCCAGTGTCTTTTTTCAGCAACAGAAAATATGGTGTTGGGCCTTACTCCAGTTGTCACCTTTACATTCAGTTGTCATCTCTCTTTGGTAGGGAACAGTACCTTAGTCTGATTTAGAATTTCATGACATCGACATTTTTCAAAAGCACAGACCAGTTTATTTTGCAATGTCCCTTTATTTGAGTTTGTCTAATGTTTCCATCGGGCTTCCTTGGTGGCTCAACTGTAAAGAATCTGCCTGCTAATGCAGGAGATGTAGGTTTAGTCCCTGGATTGGGAAGAGCCTCTGGAGAAGGAAATGGCAACTCACTCCAGTATTCTTGCCTGGGAAATCCCATGGACTGGTAGGCTACCGTCCATGGGGTTGCAAAGAGTAGGACATGACTGACAGATTAAACAACTCTTTCCAAATTCCCATGTCATTTGCTTGCTCTGTCCTCTGTTTTCTGTGATGTTTTAGCATAACTTACCATTCTGGGTCATAATTGCTTATTAATCTGGATGTTACTGCAATAAATACCCTGAGCTCCCAGTGTCCAGACTAGATTTCAGTCTACTGCCTGACATATAGTAGGTCTTCAGTAAACATGTGTTAAACAAACAAATGATTTTTGGACAGTGTTTGTTATAAACCCTCTAGCAGCTACATGACAGCCCTACTTATTTTTTTCATTACACTTGTCTAAACCTGTCACCAAGTTTATGGAGCATGTAGTTTCTAGAATGTGCAGAGATACAGTGCAATGTCATGAGCATTTGGCTAGGCTTCAGGAAATATGTTTATACCCAGTTACAAATATGGGCTTCCCCAGTAGCTCAGCTCTGAAGAATCTGCCTGCAATGCAGGAGATACAGTTTCGATTCCTGGGTTGGGAAAATCCCCTGGAGGAGGAACTGGCAACCCACTTCAGTATTCTTGCCTGGAGAATCCCATGGACAGAGGAGCCTGGTGGGTTACAGTCCACAACGTCAAAAAGAGTCAGACAAGACAGAAGCAACTGAACAGACAAGCACAAATATATAACTTGTTTTGTGTCTTTCTTCAGCCAAAATAACCTCAGCTAGAGTCTGGGCATAACACAATCC
Organism: Cephalophus harveyi; assembly: GCA_006410635.1. NCBI lineage: Eukaryota > Metazoa > Chordata > Mammalia > Artiodactyla > Bovidae > Cephalophus > Cephalophus harveyi. Next base: position 197,276 of record SJYT01066886.1, on the reverse strand, counting down.
CCCTACCCAAAATGGGAAATCAGATAAGAAAGTAGTTTGACATCTTAAGTAAAGTGTGGCTGCGAAATTATGGTATAGTACTAGTAGGGATCTAGGGGTTATAGCAACTATAGAAGGACTTGATTTTGAGTTACATGCAATCTGTTTTTATCAGTATCTTTAATATGCAGGACTTGTGGCAGATAATGGGAATATGATGATATTGAGATTAATGGTCTGATTGATACAGACCTCTGAGGAAGCCCTTCTCTGTCACCAAAATATCCTAAAAGCCTTTTGCTCAAACAGTACCAAAACCATGGAGCTTTGCTGTAATTCTCCATTTATCCATGAAATCTCTGTTTGTTTGTTTTTTTCTAATTCAACAGCTTGCATTATTTTGCTCCAAATACATAAAAACACCACAAACTTGAAAAATCAGTTTAGGCTGCTTAGACTTCCAGCTCACATCCTGAACCCTCTATATCTTCCAGAGGCTTTCTTGTTATGCATACTGGGTACTAGGCATTATTGACAGTGCCGTATTAGTGTTAAATGTGATTCAGACCTGCTTCCTGATGGATTGAGGTTGAGAAAGAAAATACCAAAAGTCGGAAGCTCACCACATAAATCAGAAACTGCTTCATGTTGTGACCATGATAAATAGATCTGAAAATATCTACCATGAAAAGTTAAGTCTTGGGGCTTTGTGTTATACCTGAATTAAAAAGCAGTTTTGCAAAAAAAAAAAAAAAATAGGCCAGTATGCTTGTTATTTTATGTTTATAAATGGAATATAGCAAAAAGTCTATAAAGCATTAAAGAGATCTTGCAGTTCAAACCCAGAATGCATTTTGCTAAGGGGTGGCCATTGTATTAGGCAGACAGAACTAATGGGTTGCTTTTCTTAGAGCTAATAGATAAAGGCGCTGAGTGTCTGTCAACTTCTTGCTTTCATGAACTTTACCAATTTTCTTTTTTCTTTTCATTTTGACTGATATCCCTTCTCTGTCAGATTCCAATAATAGCCTACAGTATTATTCAAAATCTGGGAATTTAAACATTTTATTCTTTGAAGTTATTATTCAGAAGTGCCAAGACCCTTAGAAGAGGTTCTGACAACCTAAAATTATGGTGACAAAAAATGGGTTAACTAAAATGACATAATAGTTGAATTTCACTGTTGCAAAATCATAGGTCTATTTCTCCATTAATATTGTTTTGAAATCACTTCATATTTTGGTTTCAAATTGGTCTCTTTTTTTAGGCAAGCTGAATTCATTTTGTTCTTCAAATTACTGATTTTAAGTTCATGGATGGACCTGGTGGGTTAGGATGTCTGTAAAGAACAAAACGGTCCCTTCTGTGATAACAGTCCAGAGAAAGAATGTGTCATGTTAGAAACACACATATCCTGGACTGTAAATATTTCCTTACTAAACTTAAGGAGTATTTTTAACTCTCTTATTTGTTAATACTAGCATAACGGTAATAGAAAAAAAATACAGGCCTTCAGACAATGAAGTTATGTTCTTAATTACCATGCAGTACTGACTCAGGTTCCTGTACATAAAAGTGGAACTGTGCTATTTTGAATCCTTTGAAAATCAAGTTAGTAACTAAATAGAAACTCTATAGAAGTATAGCAAGGTGGCTAAAAGGTCCAGCTCTGGTGTCAACGTAATTAAGGCTAAGCTCTTTCAACTTACTAACCCTCTTTCTTTTCTGGAAATAGAGATGCAAATAGGAATTTTTTCATATGGTTTTAGGAGTCAAATGATGTATATAAAATTATTTCAATTCTTTGTATAACATTAGAGCTCAGAAAGTGTCATATTACATTAGTGTTATTATTATAGCATGTACAGCATGTAGAAAAAAAGGTAAAAGCTTTACACAGAATGGTCAAGTTAATACTCAATGGTGGCATGATTGAAGACTATCACTCATCCCTTCCAGTTCTAGCTCCTGAAAACATTGAGAAGAATGTGCCATTCTATAGTTGGGAAAACGCCATAGCAAAACTGAGAAGTCAAGCAGCCTGGAGGTAGATCCCAAGAAGTTACAACTCCTGTCTATTAGGTGTTAATTACAACACACACACACACACACTGAAAAACATTTAATAAAATAAAATTTTACCCAGATTGCTTAAATAATTCAGAGATTTTTAATGTTATGTCACTTTGTTGGCTTAAGTAATTCAGAGACTTTTAATGTTTATGTCACTTTGGGGGAGAGGAGGGACACATCAAGATAGAAAATCAAGACAAGGAAATGCCCAAATCTGTGAGAAGACTTGAATTCAAGATGAACTATTACAGAGGAGAAATCATATCTTGACTAAGTGAATTAAAAAGCACAAATTTGCTCCAAAACACAGGTGCAAATTCAGGTAATGTTAGGCAATAAACTAAATACATTTGCAAAAGTGTTGGAAAATTAAAATATTTTGAAATATAAACACTTCAATGTTGTTTAATTTTGTTTATTATGTGTATGTGCTTGGAGAAACACCCAACCTTCAAAACACAATACCACTACCTTGCTATCTTCATTCTTATTGAATTTTGAACAGAAAAGCCTCAAAAAATCATGATGCTAAGGGTTTGAGTTCTGTTTTAATTGGTTATTAAGATCATCCCCATGGAAAAGAAATGCAAAAAAGCAAAATGGCTGTCTGGGGAGGCCTTACAAATAGCTGTGAAAAGAAGAGAGGCGAAAAGCCAAGAAGAAAAGGAAAGATATAAGCACCTGAATGCAGAGTTCCAAAGAATAGCAAGAAGAGATAAGAAAGCCTTCTTCAGCAATCAATGCAAAGAAATAGAGGAAAAGAACAGAATGGGAAAGACTAGAGATCTCTTCAAGAAAATTAGAGATACCAAGGGAACATTTCATGCAAGGATGGGCTCAATAAAGGACAGAAATGGTATGGACCTAACAGAAGCAGAAGATATTAAGAAGAGGTGGCAAGAATACACGGAAGAACTGTACAAAAAAGATCTTCACGACCCAGATAATCATGATGATGTGATCACTAATCTAGAGCCAGACATCTTGGAATGTGAAGTCAAGTGGGCCTTAGAAAGCATCACTACGAACAAAGCTAGTGGAGGTGATGGAATTCCAGTTGAGCTGTTTCAAATCCTAAAAGATGATGCTGTGAAAGTGCTGCACTCAATATGCCAGCAAATTTGGAAAACTCAGCAGTGGCCACAGGACTGGAAAAGGTCAGTTTTCATTCCAATTCCAAAGAAAGGCAATGCAAAAGAATGCTCCAATTACCGCACAATTGCACTCATCTCACATGCTAGTAAAGTAATGCTCAAAATCCTCCAAGCCAGGCTTCAGCAATACGTGAACCGTGAACTCCCTGATGTTCAAGCTGGCTTTAGAAAAGGCAGAGGAACCAGAGATCAAATTGCCAACATCCGCTGGATCATGGAAAAAGCAAGAGAGTTCCAGAAAAACATCTACTTCTGCTTTATCGACTATGCCAAAGCCTTTGACTGTGTGGATCACAATAAACTGTGGAAAATTCTGAAAGAGATGGGAATACCAGACCACCTAACCTGCCTCTTGAGAAATCTGTATGCAGGTCAGGAAGCAACAGTTAGGACTGGACATGGAACAACAGACTGGTTCCAAATAGGAAAAGGAGTGCGTCAAGGCTGTATATTGTCACCCTGCTTATTTAACTT